>NW_026507264.1:0-19555 GCF_026875155.1 Cherax quadricarinatus
TTTTATAGTAAACCCCAATCAAACACGACTATTGGGGCAAAAAAAAAGGCAATAAAGGAAAGCTGTTTTCCCAAAAGGTTTAACTGTTTTTTTCGAAAAAAGATCAAAATAGGGAAAAGATGTTGAGAGACTTTTAAAAATTGGGGGGGGATAAATGAGAAACAGATAGCAGGAGTAGCATCTCTAAGTGCAAGTGAAAAGGAGGAAGGCATGGATTTAATTAAAAAAATGCCTGCAACATGAATGTAGTAAATTTTAAGGGCCGAAAAGGTTTTTGGTTTTTGAGAGTTTTAAAGAGGGTAGTGGCTACATAGTTAAAGAAATGGTGAGGCTGCCGTTTCGGACCACAAAGCGGGAAAAAAAATTGTGCGGAATTAAAGGAGTACATAGAAATGAAAGGACTAAACCTAACAAAGTGTTTAATTGTGATGAAACGGGCCTTTTTGGAAAAAAAATGCCAAGCGGGGGACCTACATTATCAGGGGGAAAAAGGCACCCCCCAGGAAAACCCCAGAAAGACAGGCTTATCTGTTGATTGTTCCAATGTACGGGTGATTGCAAAGTGAACCCTTTTAGTGATCACTCTGAAAACTAACCATTAGCAAAAAAGCCTAAGGAAAAATTTTGGGTTGTGTGGGGGGCAAACAGAAGGGCAGGGTCATGGGGTTTTTCTATGACGGGTTACAATGTTTGCCCCCAATGGAAAGATTACCAAAAAAAGAAATTAGAACTTAAGTCCCTCCTGGTGTTAGACAATCCCCTGGTCATCCCTACAGACGTGCCAGAGCGACTTTATGGGGACAGGAAAATTCATTAAGTGAAGTTTTTGCCTCTATACCACTCCTCTCCTGAGCCCATGGCCAGCAGGTTATTGCAAACTTCAAAAAAGTGTACACAAAAGTCTGTTTGAAAGGTTGCTTTGTAGTGACCCAGAAACTTCGGACTGACTCTAAGCGACTTATGGAGGATCCCTTAATATCCTCAATTGTATAACTAAAACCATTATAGGTAAGGCTTGGGAGGGAGAGTGATAAGAGGACCTTGAACTCTGCTTGGAAGAAAACTGTGGCCAGAAATGTGTAGACCAACGGGATTTTGAGGGTTTGAGTAACCCTGAGCATCCTATGCCAGTTGAGGAACCATTATGGCATTGGGAAAGACCTTGGGGTTGGAGGTTAGTGGGGGATAATGTGGAAGAGTTGGTGGAGGAGGACAATGAAGAACTAAACCACTGATGAGCTGGATAGATCAACTTCCAACAGCAAGAGGGCCAGACCTGAGGAACTGGTTCGAAAGGAGGGGAGAGAGAATTGAAGAAATTGCCTGCTACAAAGATTATGGGAAAAGGAAATCTGTGCAAACGTGGTTTGAAGTGCAAACCTTCATGGATTGAAAATCACCCTCATCATCTATGCCAGCCGTGCTGGGACTATCTCACTGACAATGGATGTGAAACACTTTAGGGAAAGTCATAAAGGAACGAGGAGGTACAGGCCACTATGGCCGATATGTTGTGCGACAGGAACTCCAGTGACTCTGAAGCTGGTTCCTAGTGGCCATTAAAAGAAGAAGGGAAGTAACCCCAGAAAAGGACTTGACACCTCAGTCTTAATGGAAGGGGAATTCCCCTTCTAAACACTAACACTCTCTCCTCCTCCATCCCATCCAATCATCACCAAATCTTCAATAAAGTAAGTGTCAGGTAATTGTATATTGCCTTTTTTCAGTTATGTGTGTATTAAAATTACTATTTCATGTGTTATAAATTTTTTTTTTTTCATACTTTGGGGTGTCTTGCGGATTAATTTGATTTCCATTATTTCTTCATGGGGAAAATTCATTCGCATGACGATAATTTCGCCAAAACCATGAGCTCTCCTTGCACGGATTACTATCGCTATGCGGGGGTCCACTGTATGTTGTGATTACGATTTATTAGTCTAGAGAGAATTGGCCACCTCAGTAGCAAGTTGATGATATTGATAGTGTAATCTGTTAATGTAAAAAGTGAATGTTTCAGCACTGCATAATCATATGGTTCCTAAACCGACGTCTCTTTACCACTGCCATCACTTCCCATATTTCTTTAATCACTATCTTTCCTTCATTTTTGCCTTATCACGCATGCATTTTTATGTTCATCTGAGTTCCTTAATCATAATTAACTATGAGTTCTTACCATGAAGACTATAGTTACAAGACTGAGGAGGAGAGAGATTTTGGGGGATGTTAAGTGAATGTATAGGGAGCCTTGACCAAGTGAGAGTAGTAATTGTGGTAGGGGACTATGAATGCTAAAGTAGGAGAATATTTTAGAAGAAGGGTGTGGTAGGTAAGTTTGGGGTTGCCAGGTGTAAATGATCATGGGAGCCCTTTTGCATTGAACTAGTATAGGAAGGGTTTAGTATATAGGTAATACAGCTTTTAAGAAAAAGAGGATAAATAAGTATACACGATATGATGTAGGTCGACCTGCAGTAGTTTGTTGGATTAAGTATTGGTAGAGATAAAAGACTGTTGAGTTAGCATCAGGATGTAATGTTGACCTATTAGAGGGGCCCAGATATAATCAGACCACTTTCTAGTGTAGCTACACTGAGAGTAAAAGTGTAGATGGGATTCCAAGGAGAATAGAAGCATCAGGGAAGACGAGAGGTGAGGTTTATAAACTAAAAGAGGAGGCATTTGGGAAAGATTATACACAGCTTATTGGAGGATAGATGGCTAATGAGAGCATAGGCAATGGGGTCGAAGAGGTATGTGTGTAGGTTTTAAAAAAATGTAGTGTTAGAAGTGTTCAGCAAAGTTTGTGGTTCCAGGAAAGTGGTGCAGGAGGGAAGAGGAGCGATTGGTGGAAATGATGATGTAAAGAGGAGTCGTAAGGAGAAAAAGTTAGGCATATGAGAAGTTTTTTACAAAGTAGAAGTGATGCAAGGAGGGGAAGAGTATATGGCGAGAAAAAAGAGAGAGGTTAAGAGAGTGGTGTGAAAGCAATGTAAAACGGAGAGCAAATGAGAGTGGGTGAGATTGTTATCAACAAATTTTGTTGAAAATAAGAAAACAAGTTTGGAGTGCGATTAACACAAGTTTAAGAAAAGCTAGAGAACAATGGATTTGTCAGTTAAAAATAGGAGAGGAGAAGTTATTAAATGGGAGAGTTAGAGGTATAGGGAAGCTGGAAGGAAAATTTTGAGGAATTGTTTTAAATGTTATGAAGATAGGGAGGAAGCTGTGATTTCGTGTATGGGCAAGAGGAATAAAATCTTGGGGAGTGAGGAAGAGGCCCAGTTGTGAGTGTGGGGGAAGTATCGTGAGGCAGTTAGGTAAAATGAAAGGGGGTAAGGCAGCCGGGATTGATGGGATAAAGATTAGAAATGTTAAAAGCAGGGGTGGGGGATATAGTTTTGGAAGTGGTTGGTTGGCAATTGTTTAATAAATGTATGGAAGAAGGGAAGGTACCTAGGGATTGGAATCAAGCGAGCATGCCATTAGTTCTTTGAAATAAAGGCAAAGGGGATTAAAAGAGAGTGCAAAATTATAGGGGGATAAGGTCTGTTGAGTGTACCTTGGTAAAGTGTATGGTGAGTTTATAATTTGAAAGAATTATGCGTAAGACGGAGAATAGAGATAGCAGATGAACAAAAGGTGGCATTAGGGAAAGGTTAGGGGTTGTGTGGACGGTTTGTTTACAGTGAAAACCTATAAGTGAACATTATTTTAGATAAGGCTAAAGAGGTCTTTGTGGATTTATGGATTTGGAAAAGGGTATGACAGGGGTGGATAGGGGAGGCGGCAATGTGGCAGATGTTGCAAGGTGTTATGGTGTTAGGAGGGTAGGTTACTGAAAGCAGTGAAGAGTTTTTACTGGATAGTGAGGGCTCAAGTTAGAGTATGTAGGAAAAAGAGGGAGGAAATTTTTTCCCAGTAAAGTAGGCCTTAGAAAGGATGTGTGATGTCACCGTGGTTTTGTTTAATATTTAATAGATGGGGTTGTAAGAGAAGTAAATGGAGGGTCTAGGCAAGAGGCGTGGAGTTAAAAGGATAAGATCCACACACAAAGTGGGAGGTTGTCAAGTTGCTCTTTGCTGATCACCACTGTGCTCTTGGGAGATTAGAAGAGAAGTTGCAGAGATTGGTGATGATTTTGGTAGGTGTGTGCCAAAAAGAAGAAAATTAAAGGTGAATACAGGAAAGAGTAAGGTTATGAGGATAACAAAGATTTAGGTGCAGAAGATTTGAATATCAGTTGGAGGGAGAGATATCTGGAGGCGGGTGAAAAAACGTATTATTCAGATATTGGGGAGTGGAGTGTTTCAGGGATGCGGTCTATGAAAGGATGAGGTGATCATAGGAATTGATGAGGGGAAAAAGAGTGAGTGGTGCACTTGGATTTGTGGAGACAAAGAACTTTGTCCTTGATAGGCAAAGAGGGAAAGTATGAGAGTTATAGTTTTCCCAACGCTCTTGTATGTATGGGTGTGAAGCGTGGGTGATGAATGTCGGCTGCAGCGAAGGAGAAGGCTGGAGGGCAGTGGAGATGTCATGTTGAGGGCAACAATGTGGGGTTTGTGAATATAATGCAGAGAATTCGTAGTTTGGAAGTCTAGGAGGAGGTGCGGGGGGATTACAAAACTGATAGTCAAGGGCTGAAGGAAGGGTTGTTGAGGTGTGGGTTCGGACATGTAGAGAGACTGGATGCGAAAAACGGAATGACTTCAGATTGTATCAGTCTGTAGTGGAAGGAAGGCGGGCGGGGTAGGGTCGGCCTAGGAGGTTGGAGGGAGGGGGTAAAGAGAGGTTTTGTGTGCGAGGGGGCTTGGACTTCCAGCAGGCATGCATGAGCGTGTTTTGATAGGAGTGAATGGAGACAAATGGTTTTTACATATTGAGTGCTGTTGGAGTGTGGAGCAACGTAACATTTATGAAGGGATTCAGGGAAACCGGCAGGCCGGACTTGAGTCCTGGAGATGGGAAGTACAGTGCCTGCACTCTGAAGGAGGGGTGTTAATGTTGCAGTTTTAAAAACTGTAGTAGAAAAGCCCTTCTGGCCCACGACAGTGATGAGAGATGACAGAAGGTGAAAGTTTTACTTTTCGGGCCCCTGCCTTGGTGGGAATGGCGGGGTGATAATAAAAAAAAATAAATAAATAACCATTACAGGAACAAGTCTCCAAAACCAGGAATTGTGAGTTTTTGGTGAATTCTTAAATCAGTGTTGCAAATTTATTAAATAATAACATTTAGCTTATTTAACATGAATCACTCTTTCGGTAGTTAATGATGAGCACCGGCAGTTACTAGGCACAGAAGAAGATTCCTCAGAGTGCCATTTCATCGGGGGAAGAAGGAAGAAGACTATGAGGTTGGTGGACAATAATGATGAACAACAGTCAGTATTCTTACAGAACCAGTTCTGTTCCATGCCGGATTGATCTCACTGCACTTGTTGGAAACGGTGCCAAAGAATTTTTGAAAAGTTCAAAATGCCTGTAAAAGAATTTAAGTAAAATCTGGTAAGTTTTTCTCAAATGGTCTATGTAAAATTTTGTTTGGGCGTAGTTGGCTAGCTGTATTAACCCTTAAAGCTTAAACTGTCAAATGTAGATCTACGTTTGCAGGTGTGCTCTGAACGTAGAATCTATGGTTTTTTTTTTTTTTACATTAGAATGTAAATCGAACGTAAATCTACGTCGAGATGTACATGTTGTGAACGTAGATCTACGTTTGGACAAGTGTAACCCATTTCAGGGTTGGTTGCCGTACTATACAGCTTGCACCACAGGGTTGGTGTGGACGAGTACACATAAATTCTAGCGCCTTTCAAATCTAGCGAGAGAAGGCTGGTCGGCCTTACATATGAAAGAATGGATCTATTTGGTCAGTGTGTCCCACCCCCAAACAGTATAAAAAAATCCTGCAGCACTCGTGTGCCTAATGAGAAAAAAAAAAACTCCGACCATGTTTTTGGTTTAAACCAGCGACTTTACCGTTTATTTTTCTCGTAAATACTATTCTGGTTGTATTCTCGTTTTCCTGGTCTCTTTTATTAGAATGGAAGACATATTATGGAAATTGAGATGATTTTAATAGGTTTCCAATGAAAAGTACTTGAAAATAAAGCTCAAAGTAGCAGAAATGTTCGATTTCTTTGCCCAAGTTCAGAGGGTAAACAAATCGTGCACGTGTCCAATAACAACAACTGGTTGAGTCTATTTTTCCTTCTCAAGTGCGCCTGTCGATATTATTTATACCATTTCTACACGAATGCAGTAGTCTGCATAACAAACTCTTCTGTTCTCTGTGGAGAATAAAAAATTCAAAGTGGAAAGTAAAAGAAAGTAGCAGAGGCTGGTGATGTGAGTAATCAACAGAGGAAATGTAATTTTAGTCCAAGGAATGTTGTCTTGTTTATTCTGGACTATTGAAATTGGCCATCTTTTTGAAATTTGTGTGAAATTGGCAAAAATGGCCATTTTCTGACCATGTTATTGGTTAGTTGAAATCAGTATAAATGGGTGGTTCTTATATCCTTCAATAGGGACAAAAAGGAGTTTTAGCGAATAAGTATTATTTGTGTTCGACTGGTACATTGAATTGACTGATAATAGGGCTCAAAGTGGGCGAAAAATCGCGATGCGTAAAATCATAGAGACCGCTACTTTGCCGGAGAGCATAATTCTGGTAACTTTTCCATCAAATTTCATACTTTTGGATGTCATTATGATTGGGAAAAGATTCTCTATCATTTTCATAAGAAAAAAATAATTTTTTTTTCTTTTTTTTTGAAAAATTTTTAACCCTGAGAGCAAGTTAGGGAGAGGCCTCCGACCTGAAACGGGGTAAGAGGGTTAATGGAAAGAAAGGTCTGTATGACACAAAATAATTAATTTTGCTCATGTCTTGAATGAGTATGTGGCTTGAAACTCTTTCCACTATTGGTAGTATATGGTAGGCAAAGTTACTCCCTGTAGGCCATCAGATAAACATGTGATATGTTCACCACTTTTTCACTCCAACATGATTGTAGAATGTGGCATATTTTCGGTGTACACTGCATAAGTCTGTTTTTCTGGTGGAGTACATGTAGGGGAAAACGAGGCACGATCTACATGATCTTTCCCCTCCACCTCGCAGTGAGCCTCAGGGGTGAGTTTATTGTCTTACAGGGGAAGATGTGTATTATATGCAACTCTCACTTTGTTTTGTTTCATACATGTCCTATTACTACACTCACTGTCTTATGAATAGACTTTATCTTTTCACTCCATCTTGGTCTCTGGATAGTAACAGTGGCACCCAAGAGGAATTGAGTGTGATACTAGACCTGCAAAGAAGAAACTCGGCAACGGTTTCAAATAGACCTGACATAGAAGAGAGGGAGCATACGACGATGTTTTCGGTCAGACTTGGGACCATTTCAAAGTCACACTAATGAGAAGGAGAGCAGGATGGGATATCTGGCAGGAGGGGGTTGTAGTAGTAGTAGTAGTAGTGGAAAGTAGTGAAGGTGGAAGGAAGTAAGTAGTGGGGATGATAGTAAGAGTAGGAAGGGGCAGTCACATACTAAGAAAGAGGCGCACTGCAAGGAGCTGGTGCCACAGAGGGTCAGAGCAAGAAACACGAGGAGGGGGGGGGATACAAATAAATAAGTACAAAAGAATGGAAAACAAATACACAGGGCAGCAGAACGGCAACCAAAAGGAAGAAAAAGGAAAGGGGGAAGAGGGAGAAGAAAAAAGAGAGGAACCGGTAGGTCATGAGCGTTCTGAGTTTGGGCATTTTACATGTAGTGGGAAAGGAAGAATCTACAGAGAAGAAGCCGGACTAAGATTTTCATACAAGGAAAGTTGTGTATTAGGGAGGATTCAACCAGAAACGGACTGTTTTAAAGTTGGAAAGTTTTTTTTATAGGGGAAGACTGTTTTAGCAGAAGACCAGTCACTAGGATGGCTGTGATCTCTGACGTGACAGAAAGGGAGCATTGTTAGTGTCGGCAAGCCTAACACTATTTTTGTTGCTTCCCAAGTATGTCAGAAAGAGATCGACCAGTTTCTCTAAAGTATTGAAGAGGCCGGGAGGGAGGAAGGAGTGGAACCAGAAATTAAGTAGACACCAAGGAGCATCTGTAGATGGGAGGAGAGGTATTATGAACGTGATTAGTGCAACGAGCGTTAGTCTGGCAAATGCAAGTTTAGTCTAAGGAACAGAAGAGAGTTTTAAGATTAGAAAAGACTGGAAATGTAGGGAAGGCAGAGAGGGACAGAAGGGTCCCAGGAGTAGAGAGTTTGGGGAGGGAGAAAACGTACGGTTTAGCACATTGAGAAGGCCAGAGTTCTGTGAAATGGGAATGGGTAAGCCAGACGGGAAAATGAATTATGAAGAGCTTCTTGCAGGTGCTCCTCTTCTTAGTATTTTGATTGGCCCTCCACTCTTACTACCTCCTACTACTACTATAGTACTACTACTAATACATGTACTAGTACTATATACTGTACTATACTAGTACTACTAGTACTACTATACTTGTACTACTACTAGTACTTGTATACTATTACTAGTACTATTAATAGTACTACTATAGTACTACTATTACTAACTATTACTATTACTATTACTTTTTACTGGTATTACTATTACTACTATTACTATTATTACTAGTATTCTATTATTTACTGTATTACTATTATTACTATTACTCTTACTACTATTCTATTATACTATTACTATTATATAGTACTATACTACTATTACTATTACTACTATTACATTATACTATTATATTACTACTACTATTACTATTACTACTTACTATTACTTACTATTCTATTAGTACTATATTACTGCTACTATTATACTACTACACCACCCCTCCTGCATCTTTTCATTAGTGTGACTTTGTAAGTGGTCCAAGTCGGACCAAAAAACATCGCGTAAGATCTCTCTACTATGTGCGGGTTATTTGTTGTATCATTCCAGTCACGGTATTTTGCCTTTTTTCGTTAGTAATAGGCAGGATTATAGTGGCCTGTTATAGGGCATGACGCACGGTTTAACCTACTTTCACTGATGGTCTCGTAATATTTACAGCTTGCAAGCCAGCGTCGGTCCTGTAATAGTACACCAAATTTTAGCGGCTTCAAATCTTGCAGAGCGAAAGCTGGTAGCCTACATATGAGTAATGGGTTGAATGGTCCAGTGTGTGCCGTACAAAAAAAATCTGGCAGCATGTAGGTGCATGATGAGAAAAAACAAACTCGTGTTTTTTCGTTTTAAAGGCCGTTGGACTTTGAGTATTATTTTGTAGGTGTTAATGTTGTATTTCTCATTTTTCTTGGTCTCATTTGTTAGAATGGAAGATATATTACCAAGACTAGAGATAATTTTGGAATGGTTTACAAGAGTAAGTGGAACCATTAGTTTTTGTATGCTACTTGGAAGACAATTCTCTTTCTCCCCTGGAGAAATTCTCTATAAAAATTTATTTTTTTGTTAATATTTTGCGGTGTCTTGGATGGATTAATTGGTTCCGTTCCAGATACCCAAAAGTATGAAAAAAAAAATACCTTTTAATAGAGCATTTCTCCAAGAATTGTTCTCAACTAGGGCATACCCCCGAAAACAGAGGAACCACTGTACTCGAAATTGAGCTCAAAGTAGTGAAATGTTCGATTATTGTAATGTTGAAGAGTTAAACAAATCACATCACGGCATCAATACCCGTCCACTGGTGGGTCTAATTGCTTTCACCAAATGCACTGATATTATTTATACCATTTTTCAATAATTCAGTTAGTCTGCATATCAATAAATTTTCCATAGTTTTGTGTGAATGAAAAATTCAAAATGGGGGAAGCAAGCGTAATATAAACGGTACCTGGAGACATGATTACTGAAGAGGGAACATATTTTTTAAGTGCTAGGAATGTTTGCATTGTTAATTCTGAACATGATTTTGAAATTGGCCTTCCTTGATTTGTGTATGAAATTGGCCAAATTACCAATTTCGATAACTATTGGGTTGTTGAAATCCGTAAATGGAGGTTTCTTGTACCAGTCGATGAACAAAAGGTTTTTCTAGCGAACTAGCCGAGGTTTGGTCGCCTGGACAATGGAATTGGCCAAAATAGGGGATCGGAAGTGGCAAAATCACCGATGCTTAAATAATGCAAAGCCCGCTAACTTCGTGAGAGTGTATTTTATATAAGTTTTTCATCAGATTTCCTATTTGTGGTGTCATTATTATCAGGAAAGATTATATTTTCATAAGAAAATTATTTTTGTTTTAATTCTTTAACACTGAGGAGCAAGTTTGTGAGAGGGGTCTCGACAGTGAAGGGTTAAACATTGCAGCGATGAGAACTTGGAGGCAGTGATGATATTGGGGTTGTGAAAGCAGTGTGTGGTTGTGACTATTATGTAGAGAATTTGTATCTTGATGCTCAGAAGGTATGTGGTTACATAGGTATGATTTCAGAGAGCTGAGGAGAGATTGTTGGAGTGGGTTGGGACATTCACAGAAGATGGATCAAAATTGAATGAATAGGAGGGGCCATAAATCTGGGGGTGGCGGGGGGAAGAGGGAGAGGAATCATACATATAGGAAAGTTGGGAGTGGAGCAGGATAAAGTTTTGAGTACAATACACAAATTAACCCACACATAGGTGGTTTTGGTGTTAGGGCTTAGACATCCTAAGGCTTCTGTGAACATATGAGAAAGGAGCGATGTGAGTGAAGCAAGTGATGTTTTTATTTGACTTGAGTATGACTTGGAGTATGAACAAGGTAACTTTCATGAAGGGATTCAGGGAAAATAGTTAGTGGACCTGGAGTCCTTGAGATGGGAAGTACAGTGTCAGCACTCTGAAAGGCCGGGTGGGAATTTTGACATTCAGAGGGATATCTGAATTGTAATGGTTATACTTTCAGCAAGTCAGGCAGACAGTGATTTAAAGGAATGGAAACAAGTGTTTTCTCTTTTTTTGTGTGGGGGATGTATGGTGTTTAAAAAAAATGAAAAAGTATGTTTGGCAGTTAGAACTTTAGATTAATGGAACAAAATACCAGATAGTCATTTTAAAACTAAAATCTTGGTAGCTTTAAAAATTGGCTCGTCTTAACAATTTGCAGGTGAAAAGATTGGGTTTGAAGGGCTTACCTAGCGTGGACCAGCTGACTTGTGAGAGTGTTCTTAATTATTGGGTCATGTGTACTGCTTACTGCAATGCAGCTGATGCTAGAAAACATTTTACTCCCATCATGCGGCTGAAATATATAATGTATGCTTGGGGTTATGCAAAAAATTTGATAATATTGAGAGGTATCTGACCTTTATTTCTGTGGCAGTAATATATGGTATCCTATAAACATCTGTAGCAACTTAATTTAAGAAACATGGACTGGTGAAATTCTATTATTTAAACATTTACATATTCTTAGGCATTAGCATCGGTGTCTAATTTTTACTGTCATTTCCCACTAGTAGGGTGGCCAAAAAGAAAAACTTCACCATATTCACTCCATCACCATCTTGCCAAAGGCACACTCTACACTACAGTTATAAAAATGCAGCATTAGACCCCTCCTTCAGAGTGCAGGCACCGTACTTCCCATCTCCAGGACTCAAGTCCGGCCTGCCGATTTCCAGAATCCCTTTGTAAATACAGTGGACCTCAACTTGCGAGGTGTCACGTGCGGTTTTTCCAAATACGAGGAAGTCGATGGTTGATTTTTTGCTTACATACGGAGGAAAATTTCACAAAGCGAGCCGTCTAAGGCAGGTTCCTTGGGAAACTGGTGAGGGGCTCTTGTCTTGATCTCGAAATTGTTATGCATTTGTTTGTTGGGACTTCTTATTGAAACTTGGGCAATGTCTGGATGGAAAGATGCTTCTAATGTTACACCAAAAATGAAAGAAATCAAGCATAAAATAATGGAGTTCACTTCTCAGCAATTAGCACCCTTAGTGTAATTTCGAATAGTTTTTATGGTTGTAATTCTCGTTATTTTGGTTCTTCATTTGGATAGGAATGGAAGATTAAATTAACAGAAAGAGATATGATTTTGATTGCTTGCTTTCATGACAAAAAGTACCTAGAAATAGAGCTCAAACCTAGGAGAATGGTCCATTGCTTGGCTGTATCCGTGTTAAACAAAATGTATCACAGTAAATCATTATTTTTTGTTGTGGAATAAAAAATTACAAATTTATATAATAATAATAATATAATAATAATAATTGAAGAAAATCAAGCATAAATAATAGGTAGTAGGTTGGTAGGACAGCAACCACCCAGGGGAAGTCTACCGTCTGCCAGATTGACTGTGAAACAGAACCTGTAACTGTTTGTATGATGGTGAATAGCTGGTTCTTTTTCTGTTCATAAAACACTCTAGATAACAGGGATATATCTTGCTCTCTACTTACACTTTGGTCACACTTCACAGGACACGCACATGCATATATATATAATCTGGTTTTCCTCCTTTTTTTTAAATGCTCTTGTTCTTCTTTATTTTTGTATTGTCCATGGGGGGAAGTGGGAAAAGAATGCTTTTCTCCGTTAGCCATGCGTGTGTATGAGGCGGACTAAAAATGCCGGGTAGCGATGGGCTAGTAACCCTTTCTGTAGGAATTTACTAAAAATGAGAAGGAAGCCGAAAAACACTCATAAAACTGGGCGGGATGCTTGAAATGTGCGTGTATGTAGTGGGATGAAAGAAACAGATGATTGCTGATGTTTTAATGAAAAATAAGTGATGTCCTGGCCCTAAGCGAAATCAAAAGCTGAAGGGGTAGGGGAGTTTCAGTGGGGGCTGAAATAAATGGGATTAAATCGGGAGATCTGAGAGAGTTAGAGATTAAGAACGGGGTAGCAGTAATGTTGAAGGATCAGTTATGGAAGGAGAAAAGAGAATATGAATGTTGTAAATTCAAGAATTATGTGGGATTTAAAGTAAAGGTTGGATTGGATGCGAAAAAGTGAGTCATACTATGCATGTATGCACCTGGAAGAAGAGAGGATGTAGAGGAGAGAGAGAGAGATTTTGGGAGATGTTAAGTGAATGTACAGGAACTTTGAACCAAGTGAGAGAGTAATTGTTTTTATATACCTCTATGGTAGGGGACCGAATTGCTTTAAACAAAGGGTTCGGAGAAGCTTATTGAGGAGGGTGTGGTAGGTAAGTTTGGGTGGGGGGTGCCGGTGTAAATGATAATCGGAGCCTTTGATTGAAATTTGTATAGAAAGGGGTTTCTATTTAGTTATAGGTAATAACATATTTTAAGAAAAAGAGATAATAAGGTTACAAGATTATGAAGCAGGGCAAAATGACAGTAGTTTGTTGGATTATGTATTGGTAGATAAACGACTGTTGAGTAGACTTCAGGTTGTACATTGTTTTTAGAGGGGCCACAGATATATCAGATCACTTTTTAGTTGTAGGCTACACTGAGAGTAAAAGGTCGATGGAGATACAAGGAGAATTAGAAGCTCCGGGAAGAGAGGAGGTGCAGTTTATTAAACTAAAAGAGGAGGGCAGGTAGGGTAAGATCTTCTTAAACAGCTATTGGAGGATAGATGGTAAATGAGAGCATAGGCAATGGGGTCGAAGAGTTTACGGGGTAGGTTTTAAAAATGTAAGTGTTAGTTGTGTTCAGCAGAGTTTGTGGTTACAGGAACGTGGTGTGCGGGATGGGACGAGGCGCGATAGCTGGAATGATGATGTAAAGAGAGTAGTAAGGGGAGAAAAAGATTAGCATATGAGAAGTTTTTACAAAGTTGAAGTGATTGCACGGAGGGACGGAGTATATGGAGAGGTAAAAGAGGAGAGGTTTAACGAGCGTAGAGCCGCCATGTAACAAGGAGCAATGAGAGAGTGGTGAGCTGTTATCAACAACACATTTGTATGAAAATAAGAGAAGTTTTGACGTGAGATTAACCGAGTTCAGGCAGCCATAGAGACAACAAATGGCTATGTCAGTATCCACAAATGAGAGGAGCGATATTAAATTGAGATATAGATGTAATGGGACATGCAGGCGAGTGAATAAAATGATGACTTTTACAAATAAGATGAAGATAGGGAAGCTGTGATAAAGTGTTGTATAGGGAAGGAGGAATATTAACATCTTGTAGGAGAGGGAAGAGCCAGTTGTGAGTGTGGGGGAGGTTCGTGTGGCAGTAGGTAAATGAAAGGGGGTAAGGCAGCTGGATTGATTGGATAAGATAGAAATGTTAACTGCAGGTGGGATATAGTTTTGGAGTGGTTTGGTTTATTTAATCAATGTATGGAAGAGGGTAAGGTACCTAGGGTTGGCAGCGCGCTGGCATTAGTTCCTTTGTATAAAGGCAAAGGGGACCAAAAGAGAGTGCAAAAATTATAGGGTAATAAGTCTTGTTGAGTATACTTGGTAAAGTGTATGCTAGAGTTATTATTGAAACATTAGAGTAAGGACGGGAGAATAGGATAGCAGATGAACAAGAGAGGCTTTAGGAATGGTTTAGGGGGGTGTGTGGACAGGTGTGTTTACAGTGAAGCATATAAAGTGAACAGCAATTAGATAAGGCTAACGAGGTTTTTGTGGCATTTATGGATTTGGAAAAGGGCGTATTGACAGGGTGGATATTGGGGGATGTGGCAGATGTTGCTTGCAGGTGTATGTTGTAGGAGGTAGGTTACTGACGCAGTGAAGAGATTTTAAGGAGGATAGTGGAGGCTCCGGTTAGAGTATGTAGAAAGAGGGAGATTAATTCCCAGTAAAGTAGGCCTTTAGGACAAGGATGTGTGATGTCACCGTGGTTGTTTATGTATTATTTATAGATGGGGGGTTTGGAAGAGAAGTAAATGCGAGAGTCTTGGCAAAGAGGCGTGGCGGTAAAAGATTTAAGTAATCACACATAAAGTGGGAGTTGTCACAGTTGCTCTTTGCTCTGATGTTTATGCTCTGGGAGATTCTGAGAGAGAAGTTGCAGAAGAGGTTGGTGGATGAATTGGTAGGGTGTGCAAGAAGAAAATTGAAAGCGAATAAAGGAAAGTAAGGTTATGAGGATTAGAAGAAAAAGATTTGGTTGCTGGAAAGATTGTATATCAGAATGGAGGGAGAGAGTATGGAGGAGGTGATGTATTAGATATTTGGGATGGGCGTGTCATTCGGGATGGGGTCTATGAAACGATGAGTGTGATGAATCATAGAATTGATGAGGGGAAAGTTAGTGAGCGGTGCACTTAGGAGTCTGTGGAGACAAAGAACTTTGTCTTGGAGGCAAGGAGGGGCATGTATGAGAGTATAGTTTTACCAATGCTCTTATATGGGTTGTGAAAGCCTTGGGTGTGACTGTTTTGCTGCCCGAGGAGAAAGGCTGAGAGGCATAGGAGATGTCATGTCTGAGGGCAATGTGTGGTGTAAATATAATTCGGAGAATTTGTTGTTTGCGAAGTTAGGAGGAGGTGTGGGATTAGACCTACATGTGAGAAAATGTGGTCTGTGTGCTCAGTGTGTGCAGTATAAAAAAAATTCTTGCAGCATGCCAGTGTATAACGAGAAGAAAGAACACTGTCTTTGCGCGTGTATCTACGTATAGTATTTGTGGTAGTTATTGTCGTTTTCTTGTCTTGTTAACATAGATAAGAAAGATCAATACATAAATATTATCAGATATCTTATTACTGCTTCAAACCTCAAATCCCTGGATGGTGGGTCACCTATTCCGAGGTGGGAACTCGTGAGGGTTTGGCAAGGGCAACACAATCCAACCCGGTGTTTACTGACTGAAAAACCAAGCTCACTTTCAGCCATCAATGGCAGAGAAATTCACCTTTGTCTAAATTTTCTAACATTAAGGCTGACATCGAATGAAAACAAAATTATGGGTATGAATTGCAGCATGTGAAAATACTTTAAATAGCTCTACTTCATGATTATGATGTACAGGTGGACCCCGCATACCGTTTGGCATCACATAACGTGAAACTCCGCATACCGCTAATTTTTATGCCAAGATTTTGCCTCGCATACGCTAAAAAAAAAAACCCGCTCAACGCTGTTCGTCCGAGACGGTCTAATGTGCACCTTGCAGCCTCCACATGTTCGCCGGTGGCATAGTTTACCAGCCAGCCTCCGCGGGTAACATCCAAGCATACAATCGGAACAATTCGTCTTATTACCGAGTTTCTGGGTGATTTATCTGCAAAATAAGTGACCCCATGGGCCCCAAGAAAGCTTCTAGTGCCAACCCTACAGGAATAGGGTGAGAATTTACTATAGAGCTGAAGCAAGAGATCAATGCCCTAAGTATGAAAAAAGTGGAGTGCGTGTCTCCGAGTGGCCAGGTTGTATAGTCACCCATAAACATCGCTTACTTTGTGAGGCAACAAAAAGGCAATCAAGGAAGCGACTTCTTGACAAAGGTTAACTTGTGTTACGAAACAGAGATCGCAAAGTGATGGAAAGATGTTGAGAGGACAGTTATTGGTGTGGATAAATGAGAAACGATAGAGGAGATAGATCTCTCAAGTGATCATAAGTACAAGGCTAGGAAGTTGCATGAGGATTGTTAATAAAAAAATGCCTGCAATAGTGAGATGTGATGTGAATTTAAGGCCAGGCATGGTTGGTATGAGAGATTATAGAGGCGTAGTGGCATACATAAGTGTGTAAGGCATGGTGAGGCTGCCAGTTCGGACCACAAAGCAGACTGAAAAAATATGTGCAGGAAATTCAAGGAAATAATGTAACACTGAAAGGAACTGAAATGACCTAGTGTTTAATTGTGATTGAAAACAGGGCCTGTTTTGGAAAGAAATGCCAAGCAGGACTACATTACTCAGGAGGAAACGCACTCCCAGGACATAAGCCTATGGAAAGCCAGGCTTACTCTGTTGATGTGTTCAATGTTACTTGGTGATTGCCAAAGTGATGCCTTTTATTGTGTATCCCACTCTGAAAACTCCAGACCGTTTTCAGGCAAAAAGAAATGTCCTCAAGGAACATTTGTGTGTGCTGTGGAGGGCAACAGTAAGGCATGGCATGGGTCACTTAGGGGACTTTTTCTATGATGGTTACACCATTGCTTTGCCCCCAATGTGAAAGAATTACCTAACTGAAAAGAAATTAGAACTTAAGTGCATCCTGGTGTTAGACAATGCCCTGGTCATCCCTACAGACGTGCCAGAGCGACTTTATGGGGACAGGAAAATTCATTAAGTGAAGTTTTTGCCTCTATACCACTCCTCTCCTGAGCCCATGGCCAGCAGGTTATTGCAAACTTCAAAAAAGTGTACACAAAAGTCTGTTTGAAAGGTTGCTTTGTAGTGACCCAGAAACTTCGGACTGACTCTAAGCGACTTATGGAGGATCCCTTAATATCCTCAATTGTATAACTAAAACCATTATAGGTAAGGCTTGGGAGGGAGAGTGATAAGAGGACCTTGAACTCTGCTTGGAAGAAAACTGTGGCCAGAAATGTGTAGACCAACGGGATTTTGAGGGTTTGAGTAACCCTGAGCATCCTATGCCAGTTGAGGAACCATTATGGCATTGGGAAAGACCTTGGGGTTGGAGGTTAGTGGGGGATAATGTGGAAGAGTTGGTGGAGGAGGACAATGAAGAACTAAACCACTGATGAGCTGGATAGATCAACTTCCAACAGCAAGAGGGCCAGACCTGAGGAACTGGTTCGAAAGGAGGGGAGAGAGAATTGAAGAAATTGCCTGCTACAAAGATTATGGGAAAAGGAAATCTGTGCAAACGTGGTTTGAAGTGCAAACCTTCATGGATTGAAAATCACCCTCATCATCTATGCCAGCCGTGCTGGGACTATCTCACTGACAATGGATGTGAAACACTTTAGGGAAAGTCATAAAGGAACGAGGAGGTACAGGCCACTATGGCCGATATGTTGTGCGACAGGAACTCCAGTGACTCTGAAG
Source organism: Cherax quadricarinatus (assembly GCF_026875155.1). Taxonomy (NCBI): domain Eukaryota; kingdom Metazoa; phylum Arthropoda; class Malacostraca; order Decapoda; family Parastacidae; genus Cherax; species Cherax quadricarinatus. The sequence goes on from NW_026507264.1 coordinate 17,930, forward strand.
CTGGTTCCTAGTGGCCATTAAAAGAAGAAGGGAAGTAACCCCAGAAAAGGACTTGACACCTCAGTCTTAATGGAAGGGGAATTCCCCTTCTAAACACTAACACTCTCTCCTCCTCCATCCCATCCAATCATCACCAAATCTTCAATAAAGTAAGTGTCAGGTAATTGTATATTGCCTTTTTTCAGTTATGTGTGTATTAAAATTACTATTTCATGTGTTATAAATTTTTTTTTTTTCATACTTTGGGGTGTCTTGCGGATTAATTTGATTTCCATTATTTCTTCATGGGGAAAATTCATTCGCATGACGATAATTTCGCCAAAACCATGAGCTCTCCTTGCACGGATTACTATCGCTATGCGGGGGTCCACTGTATGTTGTGATTACGATTTATTAGTCTAGAGAGAATTGGCCACCTCAGTAGCAAGTTGATGATATTGATAGTGTAATCTGTTAATGTAAAAAGTGAATGTTTCAGCACTGCATAATCATATGGTTCCTAAACCGACGTCTCTTTACCACTGCCATCACTTCCCATATTTCTTTAATCACTATCTTTCCTTCATTTTTGCCTTATCACGCATGCATTTTTATGTTCATCTGAGTTCCTTAATCATAATTAACTATGAGTTCTTACCATGAAGACTATAGTTACAAGACTGAGGAGGAGAGAGATTTTGGGGGATGTTAAGTGAATGTATAGGGAGCCTTGACCAAGTGAGAGTAGTAATTGTGGTAGGGGACTATGAATGCTAAAGTAGGAGAATATTTTAGAAGAAGGGTGTGGTAGGTAAGTTTGGGGTTGCCAGGTGTAAATGATCATGGGAGCCCTTTTGCATTGAACTAGTATAGGAAGGGTTTAGTATATAGGTAATACAGCTTTTAAGAAAAAGAGGATAAATAAGTATACACGATATGATGTAGGTCGACCTGCAGTAGTTTGTTGGATTAAGTATTGGTAGAGATAAAAGACTGTTGAGTTAGCATCAGGATGTAATGTTGACCTATTAGAGGGGCCCAGATATAATCAGACCACTTTCTAGTGTAGCTACACTGAGAGTAAAAGTGTAGATGGGATTCCAAGGAGAATAGAAGCATCAGGGAAGACGAGAGGTGAGGTTTATAAACTAAAAGAGGAGGCATTTGGGAAAGATTATACACAGCTTATTGGAGGATAGATGGCTAATGAGAGCATAGGCAATGGGGTCGAAGAGGTATGTGTGTAGGTTTTAAAAAAATGTAGTGTTAGAAGTGTTCAGCAAAGTTTGTGGTTCCAGGAAAGTGGTGCAGGAGGGAAGAGGAGCGATTGGTGGAAATGATGATGTAAAGAGGAGTCGTAAGGAGAAAAAGTTAGGCATATGAGAAGTTTTTTACAAAGTAGAAGTGATGCAAGGAGGGGAAGAGTATATGGCGAGAAAAAAGAGAGAGGTTAAGAGAGTGGTGTGAAAGCAATGTAAAACGGAGAGCAAATGAGAGTGGGTGAGATTGTTATCAACAAATTTTGTTGAAAATAAGAAAACAAGTTTGGAGTGCGATTAACACAAGTTTAAGAAAAGCTAGAGAACAATGGATTTGTCAGTTAAAAATAGGAGAGGAGAAGTTATTAAATGGGAGAGTTAGAGGTAT
>NW_026507265.1:0-27538 GCF_026875155.1 Cherax quadricarinatus
AGAAAAGGAAAATAAATTTGATCACCAAGCAAAGAGAGATAGTAGAGGGCAACGAGTGACTAGCTCACTTAAGGTTTACTACAAAAATAGTAGGAGTTTAAGAAATGAGATAGATGAGCTAAGATTACTTGCAAGTGCAGGTAATATAGATATTATTGCTATAACAGAGACCTGGTTCAACCTGAAAGATAGAGAAATGCCTTATGAATGCAACATACAGGGTTATAAACTATTCCACGCTGATAGGGTCAACAAGAAAGGTGAAGGAGTGGCGATGTATGTCAGTGATAATTTAAATTGTTGTCTTAGACATGATATAAGATTAGAAACATCGAACACAGAATCTGTTTGGCTAAAGTTTCTCGGGGGTCGTGACAAATTAATTTTAGGTGTGATTTATAGGCCCCAAAACCTTGATAGGGAGTGGAGTAAGCTGTTAAGGGACAAAATTTATAAGGCATCTAGATGTGAAAATGTTGTGTTAATGGGAGATTTTAAGTATAGACAAATTGATTGGAGCAATATGACAGGAAATCTCGAGTCTAGCGACTTTCTTGATACGGTTCAGGAATGCTTTTTAGAACAGTTTGTGAAGGAACCAACTAGAGGAAACACTCTGCTTGACTTGATTCTTGCCAACAAAGAATCACTAATTAATAATCTTGAGGTTAATGATGAGCTTGGGGAAAGTGATCACAAATCACTTAGTTACAATATATCATGGAATTACCCAGATAACTGCAATCAAATCTCCGTCCCAGATTTTCGCTTGGCCGATTTCATGGGAATAAAAAATTACCTGGGTGGGCTAAATTGGGATGACCTGACTATGGGTCAGGTAGGTGATCTTGGTTGCCAATATGACGTTTTTCAGAGCATAGTTCTAGCTGCCCAGATAACTTTTCTTCCGAGTAGGGAAATTAGATATAACAAGAATGATCCCAAATGGATGAATAATAGATTAAAACATCTCATTGGTCAAAAGAGAAGCATATATAGGCGTATCAAAAGAGGGATGGCAGTTAAGAAAGCAATATATTCAATTAAAGAAATAAAAAAAGGTATAAGAAAAGAAAAAAGGGATTATGAGGTTAAGGTCGCAAGGGATTCCAAGACTAACCCAAAACGGTTCTTTCAGGTATACAGAAGTAAGATTAGGGACAAGATTGGCCCACTTAAGAGTAACTCTGGTCAGATCACTGACAGTGATAAGGATATGTGTGAAATTCTCAATACCTACTTCCTCTCAGTTTTTACCCAAGAAAATATTAGCGAAATTCCTGAAATAATAGATTATATAGAACAGGACAATAATAAATTATGCACGATTGCAGTAACTAGTGACATGGTCCTCAGACAAATAGAGAAACTAAAACCTAACAAATCCCCAGGCTCCGATGAACTGTTTGCAAGGGTGTTAAAGGAATGTAAAGAAGAACTTAGCAAACCTTTGGCTAATCTTTTCAACATATCACTACAAACTGGCATAGTGCCTGATAAGTGGAAAATGGCAAATGTAATACCTATTTACAAGGCAGGTGACAGGTCCTTAGCTTCAAACTATAGACCAATAAGCCTTACCTCCATAGTAGTGGGAAAATTAAAATTAAAATTTCTAATTTTCTTTGTAGTTTGTTTTTGAGTTCATTACAAATTCTTAGTTGATAAATTAAGCTCCTTGACTGGCTTAAATGATTTTAACATGGTTAGTTTTGATGTTACTTCCTTGTTTACGAAAGTTCCTGTTGATGATTTATTAAGTTTCTTATCTGAAGAACTCGGTAACTATGATTTACCATTGCCAGTTCCTACTATCATTAAACTTATTAAACTTTGCATTGTTGATGCAAAATTTATATTTAATGATAAGTTTTATACTCAGAAATTTGGTATGGCAATGGGAAATCCTCTTTCACCTGTTGTTAGTAACCTATACATGGAATTTTTTTAAACAAGGTTGCTTAACACAATCCTCCCTAATAGAGCTAAATGGTTCAAAAAAGGGGATGGTTTTTTTGGCTTACCCCAAAAAGAAATAAAAAAATTTTAAAGAAAAAAAATAGTTAAAGGCCCAAATTTTCCCAATAAAACTTTCTTTGGGGAAAAAAAGGGAAAAATTTAAACCTTTTGGGGCCCCTTTTAAAGAGTTTTTAATTAAAAATTAAGGGGTAAATAAATAATTCCCCTTTTTTTTAAAAAAAATTTACAAAAAAACCTACAAAAAAAGTTTAAAAATTAAAAACAATTTTTTGCACAGATGAGTAAAACTTTTCTTTTTTCCTCAAAAAAAGGGGAAAAATTTTAAAAAAAAAAATTTTGGGGGCCCCTTTAAAGTTAAAGGGGTAAAAGGAAATAAAAAGTTAAGAAAATTGGAAAATTTAAAAAAATTTTCCCACGAAAGGGAATTTTTCTTTTAAAGGAAAATCTTTTTCCCAATTTTAAAAAGGGGCCAAACCCGGGCCTTATTCAAACTAAAAATGGGGTTTACCCCTTAAGGGGAAAATTTAAAAAAAATATCTTTTCCTTGTTTAATTTGTTTTTAAAATTTGCCTAAAAAATTTTATAAAAAATTCCCCCCTTAAATTGGTCTTAAATTTTTAAAAATTTGGTTTTATTTTTTAAACTCCTTTTTTAAAATCCAAAATATAAATTAAAAATTTTCATTAAAACCCCGAAACAAGTTTTCCCCAAAGCCTTTTTTATTCTTTAAAATTTTTAAAAAATTTTTCCAATTTGATTTTTTTAAAAATTTAAGAAATTTTTATATCAGAAATTTTGGTAAAAAAATTTTGGGAAACCCTTTTTAAAACCGGTTTTTTGACCAAAAATACGGAATTTTTTTTTCAAAAATTAACCAAAAATTTAAATCTTTAAATTTTAATTTGGGGAAAGAATTTGTATCAGGGCCCAAAAATTTTTAAAATTTTTCCTTGGGTTAAATAGTTTGTCTTTTTTGCGGGGCCTGTCCCATTGGGGCCTTTCGGGTTTTTTAAAATTTGGGGAATTGATTAAATTTAAAATTTACCAGACCCCTTTAAAAAAACTTTTTATTTTTACTTTTATTCCCTTGTAAGTAGAGCCCAAATTTTTTTGGGTTTTCCTTTTTTTCAAGGGGTTTTTGAATTTTTAAACAATTTTGTGCCCTTTTTCATAATAAAATTTTAAAAATTTATAAAAATAAAATATTTAAAATATAAAATTAATTATAAATTTTTAAATTTTCAAAAATATTTTTAAATTCCAAAAAGGGGAAACCATTTTAAAATTAAACGTTTTTTGGTTTTCCCCCTTTTAAACCTTAAAAAGGTTATATTTTTTCTTAAGTTTTAAAAAAATTTTTTTTTGCCAAAAAATCTTAAAAAACTAAAAAACCCTTTTAAAAAGAAAAAGGCAATTTTTTTAAGCCTTTTAAAACTAAATTTATTTTTTAAAAATTTAATTTTAAATTTTAAAAACAAAAAAACATTAAATTAAAAATTTCCATCCTTTTTCTTAAAGGTTTTTCCAAATTTGATTTTCCGAAAAAGTAGAAAAAATTTTCAATTGGCCAAATATAAATTTAAACTTGTTTAATAAAAGAAAGTTTTGCCAATTACGAATTTTTTGGTTTAAAATAATTAAATATTTATATAATAAATTAAAAATTTATAATAATAAAATAAAATTTTTAAAATTTTTGGGTAAATATTTATTTGCAAAAACCCCCACCTTCTGGGGTTTTAAGGGGAGAAAATTTCCCACCCCAATTTCTTGCTTTTACTTTCAAAGTTCCTTGATAAGTGGGTAGTCACAAAACGTTTGGGAAAATTTTTTATTCTTTAAAAGGGGTGGTTTTTTTTCCATATTTTTTGAAATCACCTGTTTACTGTAAATCTTTTGCATATATAAATTTTAAAAATAAAATATTTTTAATAAAATTTAAAAAAAATTATATATTTTATAAATATATATTTTTAATTTTAAAAATTAAAAAAATTTTTAAATTAATTTTAAATTTTATATATTTAAAAATATTTTTTTTAATTAATGAAAAAATTTAATTTTTGAAAAAAGAACTGGGAAAATTTCCAACCTTTTTAAAAAAAGGGAAAATTATTTCCAAAAACCCCAACAAAATTTTTTTAATTTTTGTTTTTTAATTTCCACAAAAATCATTTTTTTTTACAAAGAAAAAATTTTTTAAAAAATTTTCACGGTTTTTGTTTATTTAAATTTATTGAAAATAAACTAAAAATTTTTTTTTTGGGGGTTAGGTAAATAAAATTTTTTATTATAATAATTAATTAATTTCTAAATATTTTAAAAATTATAAATTTTTACAAAAAAAACCAATTGGGAAAAAAAAAATTAACCTTTTAATCAATTTAAGAAGGAAAATTTCAATTAAAAGGCTTAATTTTTTTTTTGAGTTTTTTTTTAATTTTTAAAAACCTTTTTTAATTTCCAGGAAAAAATTTTATATATATATATTATATATTTTATATATATATATAAATATATTATATATATATAAATATATATATATTTTAAAAAAGTGGCCGAATAGGCAGAACTTGCGATCTTGGTTTAAATAGAAACGCTAAAAACTTCCCAAATATGGGAAAGGGAAAAAATTTGTGTTTCAATAATTTCCCCAAAATTTCATTAAAAAACCTAACGAAAAAAATTTTTCCCTGTGTTTGTTTAGTATTAAATTATTGTAAAAACAAAAAATTTTTCTAAAAAATTTTTTAGTTGGGTTAGGCTAAAAAAAATTTTTGTAAAAAAAAAATTTTAATAAATTTTTAAAAAAATTTTTTTTAAAAAAGGTTTCAAAAAATTTTTAAAATTTTTTCCCATTTTTCCCAATTAAATGAAAAAAAATATATTTTAAAAATAAAAATTAAAAAAATAATTTTAAATATTTTTGAAATTGGGAGAACGGTTTTTAAATACAAACGCTATCTTAATATAAATAATAAAAATTTAGTTATAAAAATTAAAATATTTAATAAAACAAAAAATATGTTTATTTTTTTTATATTAAATTATTAAAAAAAATTTTTAAAATATATTTATTTTATAAAATAAATTTTTTTTTATAATAATTATTAATTTTTAAAATTTTTTGGGTAAATTAAAATTTTTTACAAAATTAATAAAAAAATATATTTTTAAAAAAAAATTAAAAAAGATTAATTTTAAATATTTTTTAAATTCCCATTTTAATTTACAAATATATATATATATTAAAATATAATTTTTTTAAAAAAATTTTATTATTTTTAAATATATTTAATATATATTAAATATATATTATATAATTTATATTTATATATTTTTTAAAAATAAAAAATAAAAATATATATTATAAAAATAAAAAATTTTAAAATATTTTTTAAATTTATATAAAAAAAATTTATAATATTATTTATATATTTTCTATATATATTAATATTTATAATAAAAAATTTATAATATAAAAATTATATATATATAAAAATTGAATTTATTTTAAAAATTTTTTATATATATTATATTATATTAATAATTTTTTTTAAAAATTTTATTAAAATATATATTTTTTAAAAATTTTGAAATTTATATATAATATTAAAATATAAAATATATATTTATATATATATATTTTTAAATATATATATTTTATATATATAAAATATTTAAAAATTTATTTTATAAAAAATTGATTTATATATTTTATATATAAAAATTTATTTATATATATTTTAAAATATAAAAAAATATATATAAAATTTTTTTATAAAAATAATATATAATATATATTATAAATTATATATATATATATATATAAATAATTTCCCCATTTTAAATTTAAAAAAAAATTTTTTTTTTTAAAAAAAAAAAAAAAATATAAAAAAATAAATAATAAAATTAAACCCCCCAATAAAAAAAAAAAAAAAAATAAGAAAAAATTTTAAATTTTTAAAAAAAAAAAAAAAAAAAAAAATATTAATTTTATAAAAATAAATTTAAATAATAAAAAAAAAAAAAATTTTTAAACAAAAAACTAAAAAAAATTAAATACAAAAACAAAAAAAATAAAAAAATTTTAAAAAAAAAAACCCCCCCAAAAATAAAAAAAATAAATAACAAACAAAATTTTTTTAAAAACCCCAAAAAAAAAAAAAATTTTTTTTAATAAAAAAACAAAATAACAAAATAACCCCCCCAAAAAAAAAATAAAAAACCCCCCCAAATAAAAAAAAAAAAATTAAACCCCAAAAATAAAAATAAAAAAATTAACCCCAAAAAAAAAAAAAAAAAATAAATATAAAAAATAAAAAAAAATTTTAAAAAAATAAAAAATTTAAAAAAAAAAATAAAAAATTTAAAAACAAAATAAAAAAAAAAAAAGAAAAAATAAAAATAAAAAATACATACCCCCTCCGGCGGGGAGGGGGGGGGCCCCGGTGGGGGCCCCCAAACCGGTGGTCCCCCCGGAACCAACAGGGTTTTAAACGCTGGCCAGTTTCGGAGATTTTAAACGTGAGAATCGCCCGGGGAAAACACAGTTGGGGAAAAACCTCTACATCGGCCCTTTCCCTTCTGAACCTAAATGTGCAGTGTGCATGTTGGGGTTTTGGGGAAGTAGCGGGGGGAGGGGCCCCTTTGGCAGTAAAAGGTGTGGGGGGGGTTTTGTTTACATTTTGGGGTGGGCCCGGGGCGGGGGTTTTGGGGGAAGGAAGGGGCCCCCCACGACAGGGGTAATTGGTGGGGGAACAGAAGAACACCTGGGTTAAAAGTGGAGCAGGTGATTATTGTCCCAAATTTGGCGGGGGGTTTTTTTTCAAAAATGGAACAATAGTGTAAAACAATTGGGCAAAATAAAGTCATGATTGCGTTTAGCGAACAAAGGGCCACTCCCCCCCCACCCCCCCAAACCCCAGATCCCCCCCCCTCCCCCCAAACCTGGGCCCCAAAAGACTTGGGGGCCCAATGGGTTGCCTTTAGTGCCCCCCCAAATTTAAAGTTCCGCCCCTCGTATTCCCCCACCCTCATCCCCATGCCCCCCGGGCCCTTCACCCCCCCCCACAGCGGGGCGCCCTCCCACCCCCACGATATCAGCAAGGGTCCCCCAAAGTGTCGGGTTTCCCCGGGAAATTTTATGACAGAGCCAAAGCTGTCTTTCCACAGGCATCTGCCGGGTGTGCCACAGGGAATGTGCACTCAACCCCCACACTGGCAACTCCTTTGCACACAATGGATTTTAAAGGTTTCCGGGAAAGAGCCCCAAAAATGAAACAACCAACAGCCCCCCCAGCGACAGGGCTGACAGCTACCGTGACTTCACCCTACAGGGGACCTCAAATCGAAACCCCCAAATTAACACCACCAGGACTCTGACACACACCCCCAAAACCACCTGCCCTCAAGCTGCTGGGAAAATTTCCCACGGGACCTCTGAAGAAGTCAACGATGCCCTTAAAAACAACAGATCCTGGCCCCAACTTGCTGTTTTTTGGGGCAAGGCCTGTTGGGCGCCCCCACCAAGGGGGGGACAATTCACTAGAAACTGTTTAAGGGAAATTTAAATGCTTTCCCCCAAGGGATGAAAAACCCGTCCGTCCTCCCCCCTGGGGCGACAAACACCCCCCGGGAAAATGCCAAAAACAGGACACCCGACACCTCAAAAATCAGACCCCAAAAAATTAGCAAAAAAAAGAAAGGGTAAACTTTTGGAAAGCTTTGTAACTTAAAAACCCAGTAAAGGTTCCCCTCGCCCCAAGGACGCAGCAGGGCGCAAGCTTGAAGGAAAAACATCCACCCAGGGTCCCAGTCCCCAACATTGCCCCTCCCTGCATTGCAGCGGGCAAAGAACTTTAAAACCTTCCCGGATGCTGATGTGTTTTAAAAGCTGTTTATTTTCATTTCCACAGGGTTCAGCAGGGGGCCCCCCCCCCCCCCCTTTTTAAAGGGCCCAACACTTAAAACAAATACTCAATCCAGCATTTTGGGGGGTTTTCAGAGAGGTTGCTGTTGAACCAAAACCCCAAATTTTTCCCAAAACCTGTCCCGGGGCGGGCCGGGCCCCCGAGGCCTCAGCCCCTTTTTCTTTGGTGCCTCATTGTGAAACCCCCCGGGAAAAAAGGTTTGGCGGAATCAGCCCTTTGGCAGGGGGAAACCCCCCCTTTCGGCCCCTAGTCCCCAAGGCTGCAGTAAAAAGGGGTGAGTCAAGAGGCTGCTGCAATGCTGAAACCAACTCACCCGGGTTTTCGGCGTTAAAAACAGGGCTGTGAAGCAGCTGCCCCCGCGAACGAGTATTTATCAAAAAATGCCCCTATAAAAAAACCCTTTGGTCAAATTGGACTTTCCCCTCCCTTTAAACTCAGCCAGAAGGGATGCTGCCCCCAACCCTTTATAAAAACCCCCCTTCCCCCTTTATCCCTTCATAGAATCGTGTTATAGTGTGATTTCCCAAAAACAATTGTTTGGGAACCGTAAAATTGACTCGTGTGAGGGCGTGCCCCCTTTCAAATTTTTTTTGGTCATCAAGGAAGTCTCGGAGGCACTCTCCACCCGAGCCCCAATTTTGGGTTTCCCAGGAGACGGTACCCTAGCTGGCAAAAACAAATCTCTCCTGGGGACATCAGAAAAATTTAAAGACAGGGAGAAAGGGGGCCTTTTTTTTAAAACCCCCAACCAAATTGAAATAGTTTCCCCAACCCAACAAAAACCCAGAATATTAGTGCCGTTTTACCGGGGAGCACGAGCCATTGTTTAAACCAATACCCTCTCCCCCCTCGGTGCTCCTCGGGTTTCCAAGGGCCCAGATTTTGATCCTAAAAAAAAAAAAGTCTAAAGCCCTTCCCCAGACGATAAAAAGGGGGATGAAAGACATTGACCCCAACCGATCCCCTTCTCCCAAATTAAACCAGGTCCCCGTAAAACCCCAAAAATTTCCCTTTTTTCTGAAAAGCCCCCCACCTTCAGCAGCCCAAAAACCCCTAAAGGGAATATGATTCTCCCCTAAAGGGCCATGCTAAAAAGGGGTGTTTAAATTTTTTTCCCTTGCCCGATGGACAGGGGTTGAAAAGCCCCTAAATTCCCGGTCAGGCTTGGAGGGCTAGGATTTCCGCAAAATCCCCCCAGTTTGCTCTACCAGTTTCCTTCCTCTTCCATTGCATCAAACGAGTTGATAAGACAAATTCTCCTGACCCCCCTCAGTGTTTTCAGCAGGAATAAAAACCCCTAGCAATGTCAGTAAATCACCGAAAGGAGACTTTTTCTGCCCACACCAAACCCTAGTGCGGGCAGGGCTCACAAACAGTCAACCCGGGATGGGCCCAAATTTTGTTTGAAAAGGGGCTTGCCAACATGCTCAGGGGCCAACACCCGATGGGGGAATTTTGCCGGGTCTCCGGGCTGGGGAGTGCACATCACCCCGGGGTTTTCCCCCGGGGACATTTCCCCCAATATCGGCAAGGGGAACGCGACTCGACCCTAAGACCCCTCCTTTTTTTGCATGGCTCGGCCTTGCCCCCCAATTTTCACACAGAATAATGTGTTTTCCCGGCGAAGTGAAAAGCAGACCAAAAACGGTCTCATGGTTTAACTGCCCCCAAAAACCCAGGGTTTGGCACCCAAAGCCCACAATGGGGTCAACGACATCTTTAAAAAAAAACCCTTGCTACAGCGGGACCCCCTGCCGAGAGGGAGCCACGATCACTTGCAGCAAAAAATACCCAAAACCCAGCAAACCCCCCCCGACGGGATCACCATCAAACCCTTGGAAAAGGGAAGCTTTTAGCATGGGATTCCCTGTGTGCCCACACTGGCTGCACCTATATCCATCACAGGTGGGGCGACAGGGAGGAGCTGCTCCCCACAGGGAGGAGACGTTTCAGCAAGTACAGGGAAAATTACCCAAACCCAGTTTCAATTTTTTCCCAGGGGGATCGGGAGCCCTTTGGGGATGGGGGGAAAAAAAATTCCACACGTTTCCTTAAAAAATTTGGGGTTTCCCCGACCCTCGACCCCCCCCGGGCCCCCAAGGGCAGCCATTTTCCCATTTTCCCAGCGCCTCACGCCCCACCCCAGAGGGGAAATGTTCCCTGCATACTTGGTCCTTCCAGCCTCGGGGGACTGGGGGAAATTTTAAGGGACCCTTTGGGGTTTAATTGTGGCATTGTTTCATTTTTTAATTTTTTTTTTCTGAAAATGTATTTTTTTTAAATTAAAAAAATTTTAACATAGAATAAAAAAAATATAGGGGGGGGGTAGGGAAAAAAAATTTAAAAACAGCTCGGGGAACCTTGATTTTTTCTTTTATGTACGTTTATTGTTCTCGGGGAAAGGGTCCCCTTTCCCAGTATTGAGTGTACGTCCCTATATTATTTTATATATAAAATTATAATATTTTAATATATATATATATATATAAATTTTATAAAAAATTTTTAAATATGCGTGCGAATGGGCCCAAAACTTGTGATCTTGTTTAAAAAGCAACGTCTCTTGCCATTGGACAAGTAAAAATTTGTGTATGCAGAAAATTTCCCCAAAATCTTTCTAAAACCTAACGACAAAAATACATTTAAATTGGGTTTTTTGTTTGTATTAAATTATTTTAAACGAAATTTAAAAAATATTTAGTTGGGTTTGGGCCCTAAAAAAAATTGTTCTTGTTAAAATTTAAGGTTAGGTAATTTTTTCTAAGATTTTTTGGTCCCCAAAAAAAAAAATTTTTTTATATGAACTTTAATAAAAAAAAAATTATATTTTTAAACGTATAAAAAAGAAAATTTCAGAAAGGATTTAAATTTTTAAAATGAGTCTTTGCAAATTGACCATTTTTTACATATTGGCACGACATAAATAAATTTATATATATTTTAAAAAATATATATAAAATTATAATATATTTAATTTTAATATAATATTTATATAAAATATATATATATATATATACATTTTATATAAAAGGTTTTGGGGTTGGAAAGACAGAAAACCCCCAGGGGAGTATCCCGTCCTCCAGTTTGACTGTGAAAAAAAAACCTGTAACTTTTGCATGATGGTGGGAAATTGCTGGTTTTTTTTCTGTCTCATAAACCCGCAAGAAAAACGGGGTTTATTTTGCTCTCCTACTTACACTTTGGTCCCCATTTTCACAGAAGGGCCACATGATATATATATATCATACATTGGGTTTTCCCCCTTTTTTCAAATTTAGTCTTGTTTTTTTTTTAATTTTTCTATTGTCCATGGGGAATTTGGAAAAAAGAATTTTCCCCCAAAAGCCAGGGTTTGCCCCTTATGAGGCACAAAAAATCCCGGGGAGCAATGGGCTAGAAACCCCCTTCTCCGTTTTACATTTACTAAAAAAGAAAAAGAAAAAAAACTTTTTAAAAAACGGGATGTTTAAATTTGTGCGTGGATGTAGTGGGGGATGAAAAGGGAAACAGATGATTGCGATTTTATAAATAAAAAAGAATTTGGATGCCCTTTGGCTCAAAGCGAAAAAAAGCAAAGGGGGGTAGGAGATTTTCAGTGGGGGGAAAATTAAAGGGTTTAAAAACTGGAGTATTTGGGGGGGGGGAGGGGGGTTAAAGAGAAAAGGGAAAAGGGGTAGCATAATTTAAATGATCATTTAGGGAAAGGGGAAAAAAGAGAATAAAATGTGAAAAAATAAGAATTATGTGGTTTTAAAGAAAGGGGGTTGGAAATCGGAAGTGGGTCATAAAAATGCGGGGTATGCCCCTGGAGAAGAAGGAATCAGAGGAGAGAGAGAGTTTTTGGGGGGAGATTTTAAGGAATGTATAGGAGCCTTTTAAACCAAAGGTGAAGAAATGTGGTGGGGCCCGAATTTTTAAAGTGGGGAAAAACCTTTTAGAGAGGGTGGGTTTGTAATTTTTGGGGTGCCAGGTGAAAAAGGATAATGGGACCCCTTTGATTGAACTTTTATAAAAAAAAGGGGTTTTAGTTAAGGAAAATCCCTATTTTAAAAAAAAGGGGAAATAAATAATAAAACCCCCCGATCTAAAGGTGGGGCAAAAAAGACAGTAGTTTGTTGGATTATGTTTGGGTAGATAAAAGACTGTTGAGTAGATTTCCGGATGTAAAATTTTTTAAGAGGGGCCAAAAGATATACCCAATCACTTTCTAGTTAGCTACACGAAGTAAAAGGTAGAGGGATACAAGGAAAATAGAAGCATCAGGGAAGAGAGGGGGAAGGTTTAAAAACAAAAAGAGGGGGGAAAGTTAGGGTAAATATAAACAGCAAAAGGGGATAGATGGGCCCATTGAGAGCATAGGCAAGGGGGTCAAAAGGGTAGGGGGGTTAGGTTTAAAAATGTTGTGTTGGGGAGTTTTTCAGCAAAGTTTGGGGTTTTCGGGGGAAAAGGGGGGTGCAGGGGGGAGAGGAGTGTTTGGGGGAAGTTTGATGTAAAGAGAGTAGAAAGGAAAAATTTTTTAGCTTATGAAAGTTTTTAAAAAGTAGAAGTGATGCAAGGGGGGAAAAGAGTAAAAGGAGAAAAAGAGAGGGGTTAAGAGGTGGGGAAGCAATGTAAAAAGAGAGCAAAATGAGGGAGGGGTGGATGTTTTAAAAAAACAAATTTTTTTGAAAAAAAGAAAAAGTTTTGGAGTGAGAAATTTAAAAATTAAGAAAGCCTAGAGAAAAAAATGGATTTGTCATTAAAAAAGGAGAGGAGAGTTATTTAAAAGGGGGAGTTTGGGTATTGGGAAGAAGGAGGGAATATTTTGAGGAATTGTTAAATTTTTGATGGAAAATAGGGGAAACGGGGATTTCGTGTATGGGAAAGGGGGAATAACATCTTGTAGGATGAGGAAGAGCCCGTTGTGAGTGTGGGGAAGTTCCCCAGGCAGTAGGTAAAATGAAAAGGGGGGAAGGGGCCGGGATTTATGGGATAAAAACAAATGTTAAAAAGGGGGTGGGGGTATGTTTTGGAGTGGGTTTGGGGCAATTATTTAAAAAATGTATTTGGGGAGGGGAAGGTACCTAGGGATTTGGGAGAGAGCCTGCCAATTTTCCTTTGAAAAAAGGCAAAAAGGGGGTAAAAGAGAGTGGGAAAAATTATAGGGGGGTAAAAACTGTTGATGTAACCGGTAAAAATGTATGGGAGAGTTATTAAATTTAAAGAATTAAGAGTAAGACGGAGAATAGGGGGACAATGAACAAAGGGGGGCTTGGAAAAAGGGAGGGGGGGTGTGGACCCGGTGTTTAGTGAAACATTTGAGTGAAAGAAATTTTGATAAGGCTTTAAAAAGGGCTTTTTTGGCATTTTTGGATTGGGAAAAGGGTATGAAAGGGTTTGGGTGGGGGGCAATGTGGCCCAAAGTTTCAAGTGTATGGTGTTGGAGGGGGGGGTTACCCGAAAGCAGTGAAGAGTTTTTACGAGGGGTAGTGAGGGTCAAGTTAGAGTATGGGAGAAAAAAGGGAAATTTTTTTCCCCGTAAAAGTAGGCCCTTTGGGCAAAAGGGTGTGTGGTTTTCACCGGGGGTTGTTTTTAATTTTTTTAGATGGGGGTTTTAAGAGAAGTTTAAATGCGGGGGCTTGGGAAGAGGCGGGGTTTTAAAAAATAAAAAACACCCCCAAATGGAGTTGTCACAGCTGCCTTTGCTGATGACACTGTGCTCTTGGAGATTCTGAAGAGAAGTTGGGAGAAATTTGGGGGTGAATTTGGTTTGGGTGTGCAAAGAAAAAATTTAAGGTGAAAACAGGAAAGATTTAAGGGTTTTGAGGATAACAAAAAGAATTTGGGATGAAAGATTTGGAAAACCCCGTTTTGGGGGGAGAGGGGTTTTGGGGGAGGTGAAAAATATTCAGATATTTGGGATGGACGTGTCAGCGGGGTGGGTCTTATGGAAAAAATGAGGTGAATTTATAGAATTGATGAGGGAAAAAGAGTGAGTGGTGCTCTTAGGGGTCTGTGGAAAACAAAAAACTTTGGGCCTTGGAGGCAAAAGGGGGAAAGTATGAAAGTAAAGTTTTACCAACGCTCTTAAAAAAAAGGGGGGGGTGAAGCGTGGGTGATGAAATTTTCAGCGAGGGGGAAGGGGGAGGCAGGGAGATTCATGTTTTGGGGAAAGTGGTTTGGGGGGAAAAATGCAGAGGGTTCGTAAATTTTAAATTAGGAGGAGGTGCGGGATTTACCAAAAAATGTTTTTCCAAGGCTGAGGAAGGGTTTTGGGTGGTTCGGACATGTAGAGGGGGAAGGGGGGGGGGGCGAAAAAAGAATGACTTCAAGTAGGGATCAGTTCCGAAATGGAAGGAAGGCGGGGGGAGGGGGGCGGCCAGGGGAAAAATTGGAGGGGGGGGTAAAGGAGGTTTTTTTGGGGGCGAGGGGGTTTGGGCTTCCAGCAGGCATTCGTGAGCGTGTTTTTTAGGATGAAAGGAGACAAATGGTATTTAATACTTGACGTTTCCTGTTGGGGTGTGAGGAAAGTACATTTAGAAGGGATTCGGGGAAAAAGGGAGGAAAGGGGGGCCCTTTAGTTCCCGGAGATGGAAAATACAGTGCCCGCACCTTTAAGGAAAGGGTGTTAAAGTTGCAGTTTTAAAAAATGATGTAAACCCCCTTTGGCAAAACCCTTGATGGAGTGAATGAAGGTTTAAAGTTTTTCTTTTTTGGGCCCCCCTGCCTTGGTGGGAATCGGCCCAAAGGGGAAATAAAAAAAAATATAAAAATTAATATATAAAAAATTTATATAAATATTATATATAAAAATAATAAAAATATAAAAATAATATAAAAAAATAAAAAGATTATATAATTTATTAAAAATATATTTTATTAAAAAAAATTAAAATAAATAAATATAAAAAATAAAATTAAAAATTAAATTTAAATAATAAATATTATATAAACTTAAATTATTTTATAAAATATACACCCAAAATATCTAAAAAAATATAATTAAAAATAAATTTATATTATATTATAAATATATAAAAAACAATTAAATTTTTAAAAGTAAAAATTAAAAATTTTTAAATGTACATATAAAAATATATTTTAAAAATTTAAATAATAAAAACATTAATTATCTATAAAAATAACCCAAAAAAAATTATAAAACCTAATATAAAGCCCAAAAAATCACCGTTAACAGGTGATTTTAAAATAAGCAAAAACCCCCCCCTTTAAAGAAAAAGAGAAATTTCCCCAAACGATTTGGGGGGGTACTCAAATTTTCAAGGGAAATAGAAAGTGAAACATCCCAAAGGGAAACTATTTAAAGGGGGCCGGCCAGCACCTCACAAACAGGTCCCCCCATAGGTAATGATTTTAAAAAAACCCCAAAAAAAGTAAATTTTAAAATCCCTTTTTAAAATTGGGTAGAAACACTTTTTTTAAACCCAAAAAAAGGGGAACCAGGGCCCTTTTTCAACAAAAAAAATGTTTGGTTTTCCCCCTTTCCAAGAAAAAATTGGTTGATATGGCCCTTTTCTTTTTTAAGATTTTAAAAATTAAAGTTGTATTCAAAAAACTTGAAACAGTAAAAAAAAATTTTGATTTAAAGGGGAAATTCCCCCCCAAAAAACTGATGGAAAGTGTCTATAAGATTCCCTTTTAAAAAATTTTTGATTTAAAATTTATTACGGTCCCAAAAAGGTAAAAATCTCGAACAAAAATTAAAACAACATAAATATGCATTAGAACTGGACAAGATTCCAATGCTCTATTTATTCTGTAAGAGATTTTAACCTCCAAATTTATTTTCAAAAAAATGAGAAAGTAGTATCAAAACAAGTCCATGGTCGACAGGAATATAATTGAATCTTTTTTCAAAAAAAACAGTTTTACAATAATATGAATATTTCCCTTTTTTTTATATAAATTTTATCCTTTATAATTAATAGAAATTTTGGGAAAAAATTTAATAAAACACTGGACAAATAATTTTTAAAATTTTTTGGGAGAAAAGCTTGGGGGCGAGTTTTGGCAAAAGGGCCTATCCAAATTTTGGGTCGCCCCGTGTCCCCCGTGTTTAAAAAAGTTGTTGGGGTCTGATATTTTGGGGGCTGGCCGGAAAACCCCCATATTGCTTCCTTGGATTCTTTACTTTCATAGTTCCCCTTTATAATGTGAGTAGTCCAAAGAAAAACACTGGGAAATTTTTCTATTCTTTTAGAGTGGTTTTTTGCAAAATATATATTCAAATTTTTAAATTATATATATAATATTATAAAAACTATATATTTATATTATATATATATTAAAATTTATAATATATTTTATATTAAAATATAATTTATATATATATATATAAACCTATATAAATAAAATTCATATTACATATATAATAAACATATATATATATTATAATATATATAAAATTTTATATATATATATATATATTACTTTTATATATATATATTTCAAAAATATAAATATTATATATTTTAATTTTATTTTATATATATATATATATATATAAAACATATAAAAAAGGGTTACTTGGGGTTCTGGTAGTGGGTGGATAAATATAAAAATTCTTGGAATTTTTTCTTGTTTTTGATAAAAAACGTAGTGGGGACCCCAGGCTTTTTTGTGTTTTGGCCCCTGGCCCGGGAGGGGGCCCCCCCCACGAGAAGAAACAGGAGCGGCCTTTTTGTCTTCCTGCTAGGGGCCCCTGTGTGATTTAGAGCGAGGAAAGGGCTGGGCAAAATGAAGTGGCAAGGCCTATAGTTGGCAGCACCAGCATGGCGCAAAATATAACTAAGCTGGCAGGGCAGCACGGGCTGTCTGTGCAGACAGTCCCGGCCTTCTACATTTGCTCGGCCCCGCACTTCGCGCCCTCCCAACGCAAAAAAAACTGCGGGCCCGCAGGTATAAAGGAATTCCTTTTCACTAGCTCCCCCCGAGAAAAGGGCGGCTTTTTGCCAGTAGTAAAAAAAAAATTGGGCTAAAAAGCCAAAAGGCGTGAGGTTTACGTCAGCAGGGAAACGGACGTCATGAATGGGCAGCCTTGTGGGTGGGCGTCAATGTGATGCGGGGGGGGCAGACCACACTGAGGCCTGGGAAAATCTGGGAACTCACTGGTGGTAGATCCCCGTGAAAACGGGCCCCCACCCACGTGGCGTCGTTTATCCACGTGGCGCGTGATCTACGGGATGTGCCATGTAAATTCCCAGTGGGCCCCGGGCACTTTGGGGTACACAGCTCTTTGGGAATGAACACACGAAAAACAGCAGAAAACACAGCAGAGGGAGTGGACAGTGGTGGGGTGTATGGTAGTGTGGGGGGTGAGGAGCGTGGGTTTAGTGTATGGGGAGGGAAAAAAAAAAAATCTTTGGGCCCTTTCCCCTCCTCCTCCACCCCCCAAAACCCTGGAGAAGCTCACCTGGAAGAGAAATCACCACAAAACCCAAACCCCTGGCGCAAAAACAGCGTTCGAGCTGAACAACAACACAACCCAAAAAGTGATGCTGAACACGTGCCCTTTAGAAAAAAGCATGGGAAAACGGGAGCGTGGGGGGTCACTGGGGGCGCCCCCCACAATTCTCGAAAAAAATTCGGGAAATTTGGTGGATCCCCCTTGTCCCTGTGTCCCGGATGCTCAAACGGAGGGCAAGGGCATAGGATAACTCGGTTTTAGGGGACGGATGCTTCTTGCTGGGGGTGAAGAGGGGAAGATGGGCTTTTATCCCTTTTTCCTTCCTCCCTTTGGGCAAACACACCCGCTGCGACCCACCGCTGGGACCCCCCTTTATAAAAAAAAATTAAATTTTGGGATTCTGGTAAAGGGGGGGATAAATATAAACTTCTTTTGGAGGTTCTTCGTTTATTGAAAATGTCGTAGTGGGTACAAGGCTTTTGTGTTTTTTGCCCCCGGCCCAAAGGAAAGGGCCCGCCCACAAGAGAGAGGTAGGAGGGAGGGCCTTTTGTTTCCTGCTGGCCGGGTGGTTTGGGGAGAGTGAGGCAAGGGCTGGGGATATGAAAATGGCAAAAGGCCCATAGGGGCAGCACCCGATGGGGCGAAAAAATGAAATAGTCAGAGCAGACGGCTAGGTGGGTTTCTGACAAATTTCAGGGGTGTCTACATTTGCTCGGCCACGCACCCCCGCGTGTCCCGACGCGACAAATTTTGGTAGGCCCGCAGGTATAAAAAAATTACTTTCAATAGTACCCCAGGAGGGACTGGCCTTTTTTACCACTTTGTTAAAAATTTTTAAAAAAGGAATAAAAAAGCCAAAAGGCAAAAAAAAATCTCCAAACCAGGGGAAAAAAAACTGGTTTGCCCCCGTGTTTTTTTTTGAGGAGAAAAGTCTGGGAAAAATTTTCCAAAGGAACTAAAATTTTTTATTAAAAGGTTTTCCCCAGGGCTGAAAAATCAGTTGACCCCCTTTGTCTAAGGGAAAGATGTTGCACCCTACCTCTGCAAAAAAGAATGACAGTACAAATTTTCCCAAGGTGCGACATGTGGGCCCCAGAGGGCAGCCCCTGCCCTGACCCTAATTCAGGCTCCTTTTTTTTTTATAAAAACCTGGGGGGCACAAACCACAATAATAATATATCCATGGGAAATTTTTTACACTCTGGGACCCTTCCAAAAAATATTTTCATAAATTTAAAAGTTGTTTCCCCTCACTCCCCTTAATTTGACTAGCTATGAAAGTGTTGGGATTTATAACCCCTTTCTGCAAGCAAAAAAATTAGCATAAATAGTGTAAAGGGGTCAGACAAGTCAGTGGTTACATCCCAAAGTCACAGAAAGTACTGTTGTCCCGGGGCGCAGGCCTAAGTATGGAGCCTTACTGGGCCCTCTTCCATACCAGTAGTATGGGGGGACGGGGTAGACGGGTTGTCCCTCATTGGTCTGATTGTGGCGTTGCAACGCACGCAAATTTCCCCCCCGCCCTTTGGGCCCGCCAAGGTCCCAAACTTCATGTGTCAAAGGGGACTTTCCCAATAGTTCCCCGTTTGCAAATCTCCCCAAACCCCCAACTTATTGCCCCCGGAGCTGTCGTAGGACACGGGAAGGCCCACGAAATTTTGGGGCAATTTGGCATAAACCCGGGTTGCGCTGGGTTTTAGCAACTAACTTTGCAACCGGTTCCACTTTGCTTTCCTTGGCGCGGGCATTGCGCCAGACGTGAACCCAAACAGTACTTTTATAAAAGGGTTTTCTCATACCCGCTGGAAGACAACCCGCGTTGTCCTCATCTTTTCTACAAGGGGGTTTTCAGTTCGTAAGTAGGTCTAGGTGGAGCCCAAAAAGAATTCATATGGTAAGCGCTTGTCTAGCCATACAAAGCAAAAAGAGGTGTCTCACCGGTCGAGCTGTTTTAGGGAGGAATTTAATGTAAAAACTGAACATCTGGGGTAGCCCATCCCATGTAGAACCCAAATTTGGGGTTTAAAGGTTACTTGGCCCTCCAGGAAATTTGGGGATTTGTACGTTCAGCAAAGACCATTAAGCAGGGTGGCGTGGAGCACTGGCGCTTGGGAATGTTTTAATCTGGAGGGAAAGATCCTTTCATTATGCCATTTATTAAAATCGACCCCTTGTTTGACAAAGGACATGTGGCAATATGACCCAAGAACAACATTTCTCACGGGGAAAAAACTACGACCGTTTTTGGCGGTTTTTTCCGGAATGGGTCTAATTCACGGTAACGGGGGTCCAAGTTAAACTTTTTCCCTTTTCAAGCGGTGCTTTTTTCCCCTTTTCCGAGGCGAGAATTTTTTCAACAGGGCGACAAAGTTTCTCTCTCCCGGGCTCCCTTTTTAAGGGGGTTTTAGAATGGGGGGTTTGGACCCTTTTTGGGAACCCCTTTTGCTGAAGCAAACAACACACTGGTTTTACATGCTTGGCAATGTCTGCTGCCCTTAGGCCGAAAAAATTTTTATTTTTGCCTGTTTGATACTGCGGTCCTTCCCGGGGTGCGCTACAAACCCGGGGGCATCGTGGATCCAAACCCAAAAAGTAGCTGGGGTTTTATGGGGCTCTGGTATCACCAGTTGGTATGTGGTTTTCTGCCGGGGTCCACCCGCTGGTCAAAACGGCACAGTAATCCTTGGTTGACCACTAAACCTTCATTTGGGAAAGGGGGAAATTGACCGGGAAGTAACCCTCCTTGGTTTAAAGGGAAAAGAAGGGTGGAGACCACACAGGGCCTTTTCGTTGGGGTCCTCGAGATCCTCAAAAAGATAAAGAGTTTTCCGGGGCACTCCCAAAAGCTATATTTCCTCGACAGGGCTTTTAGCTACCAAAAATTTTGCTTACCTGGGACATACCCTATTTCAGGGTTGTAGTCACTGAACGGAGGGGACCACCGAGAAGGGTTTTCCCCAAAAGGGGTTTTTTATTCCCCTAAAAAGGGGGCCCAAAAAGGGTAAAAAAAAACTGTGTAAATCTTGATAGGAAAAATGATAGATGATATTTTCCCAAAATGGGCTCAGGGCCCCTACAATGGGTAAAGCTTTTAGCTCTGTCAAATGAATAATTGACTTTCCCCTTTTGTAAGGGGCCGGTAAACATAGGCAATAGGCTGTTGCTTTCCCTTAATTTTCCCGTGACAAACTGCAAACCCATGCCCCAAATTTGCTGGCTTTTCGTCAAGGTAAAGGGCCTTTGGGGAAATCAGGGAAACTAAAGGGGGGGGCGTGTTAAAAGGGTTTTTAAAAGGACAAAAACTCGTTCCTGACCACACGCCATTTAAAAAAGGGGGATCCTTTTTGAGTAAGCCCGTCAGGGGTGCCCGCAAAGGTGGGAGAAAAACCGCGATAAAGGTGCGGGGGAAACCCCCCAGGGGCCCATGAAAGGGCCCGGGTGCATCCGCCGGGCATGGGGCTGGGGGAAATTTTTGCCCCGGCCCCAGATTTTAGAACCCTCCGTCTTTATGCCATTTTGAGTCATACGTGACCCAGAAATTTTATTTTTCCCTTTCCCGGGGGAAATGACATTTGGAGACTTTACCTTAAGTTGCCTGAGCTAGCCCGTCCAATACCTTGTCAAATTTTTCGAGAAATTGGGGCGGGACATCTTCGACATGACTATAAATTCCCTCTGGTAGACCATGAGGGGCCAAACCAGGAGGGTACAGAAAATTGTCTACCCAAAAAACTAAACGGATTGGGGGTTCCACGCAAGCCCAAGGGCTCCTCCTGAACTGGTAATTACCGTTGGCAAAAGAAAAGCTGTTTAAATCTTTTCTCTCATCATCGAGGGGGGTCGCCGAACCCCTTTAAAAGGTCAAGAGTTGAAAAGACCTTTTTTAACGCCCATTTTTCCCCCCCAAAAAGGTCGTTAGAACTGGGAAAGGAAAACGGTTGGGGGTCGAAAATGCATTCAGTTTCCCGTAAACAAAAAACAGGCCCAGTTCCTCTTTCCGGGGGCCCGAATAAGGGGGGGAATTCCACGGGGAAGTGGACTCCTCAAAACTCCCTTCCCCGGGAAACCGTGTAATGAGTTCTTGGCGAAGACCTTTGGCAGGGCCGGCCCTTTCCAGGTTTCATAAAAGGGTTTAGTACCTTTGTCAAGTGGATACGGTGAGAGATCCCGTGGGGGCAAACCCATCGACTCACCCTCTCGTGCGACGCAAAAGTGCAACCCATTGAGAACCCGGAGAAGTTTTTTTGGGGCCCTTCAGGATGTCTGTCAAAGCAGATCCCCTCTTCCCGCACTGGCCAGGTGTTGGAAGAGCACAGCAACTCGCCTGGGGGAATGCCCCTCACGAGGAAATCAGCGGGGCTTCACCCTCCACCTTTACCAGGGGGGGAATCTGACAAGGTCGACAAATGAGGTATTCCCTTTTGCAGGGGGAAAAAATTATGGGGGGGGCGGCCCTGTTGACAACAAGGGGCTTGCCCAAATTACCACGTTGCCCCTGTGTGCAAGGAAAGGTTTAAGGAGAGGCCCTTTAAATTGGCATGTGTCGGTTTTCAAAACCCGCACTGGTCCCTTCAAAAAAACTTTGCCACGTACACCATAACAGGGGTAGGAGTAAACTGACAAAGTGACGTCATAAATTGTAAAAGCGTAACTCTGCTCCCCGATGCCATGACACAAATCCGACCCGTTCCCCGCCGAAAGGGATGCTGCGGCTTGACCCCTGCTGTTCTCCCACAACCCCGCGTCAGAGTTTTAAAAGTGAAGGTTAAAACTGGGGGATCCCCCGACTGGGTTTTACGGGAAATAAGCGCTGGGCCAGGAGGTGGGCGGGCAAAGAGCCTACACAGGTCGATCAGGACAAGAGACCCCACCCCAGGGAGAATGTGCCCACGGAAAAACCCCCGGTTTCCAAAGATTCCAGGGGGAAATGTGCATACTCGGGAAAAAAGTAGACGTAGTGGATCCAAAAGCGCACACCCCAGAAGGGAAAACCCCCTCCGGTTTAATTCTGCTTTCCACTCAAACGGATCTAAGTGGATCCTAAGGTCTGCCCTGGGTTTTTAAAACCCCATGGCAGGTCCCAAGGAAAAAAAATACTATCCCACGACCAAGAATTTTGCGGACAGCTTGTGACCCTGGACCGCAAAATTTTAACGTTGTTTCGGGCCCCAAAAACCCTCCAGATTACCTGAGACTCCTTCAAGGTCTGAATGAAAAGACGGCATTTTCAACTGGCCCCCCGTGAAGGCCAATGTCTCGGAAAAAAAGTTAGCGGACAATGTTTTAAACCCCCGAACCTGTATCTAGGAAAAGCTGGCCCAAATTTTTGGTGGACAGTTTGGGTCGATGGGGCGGGCCACAAGGGGTTGTTAAAAAACCGAAACCCTGAAGGGCCCGACAGGGGGACCCAAAACCCGGAGTCCCGCTGCTTGAGGCTCGACGCTTGTTGACTAACTCGCCTGGGAAATAAAGGTGCGAGTCCCGGGAAACCCAAAGTCAAGACACTCCCTTTCCCCAGGGCGGCAAGCTTCAAATGCCCAGGGCGGTGAAAGCATTGCGGACAGGGGCGGAATTTCGCGACTCGACAGGGTTTTCAAAGCTTCGTGGGTTTTTGCGGACACCCCTTCCCCCGAAATATGGAAGGGCTTCTACGAGCACATGGGATTTCGCAACGACTGCTTTCTCCACCAGCTGACAGCAACTTCGCAGCTTTGACCCCTCATGGGAGGTTGAATGGAAGTATTTTTGGTACAACAGACTCCCTCGCGAGACTGAGCAAAGTTTGGGTGGGGGACAGTTACTTTGGGTTTCTTTAGCAGGGGACGGGTTTTGGTTACTTTTTATACTGAGCGCGGGGGCGGTAGGGTTTCTTTGCGGGGATTAGATTTGTAACACTCCCATCGGAAAATGCCCCCAAATTCCCACCGTTGAAACAAGTCACCCCGCATTAGCAGGGGGAGGTTTGGGGGTGGTGTTTTTTCGGCGAGTTTTGCTTGGGAAGGGAAATCGTTTACTGGGTTTTTTGTATGAGCGCTGTTTTTTACTGTGGTCAAAAATTTTTACTTGGGGGGAGTGTTTTGTGGGGGCTGGGGTTAGAAACTTTTGGGTGGTGTCCCGACAAACAGCGGGAAAAGTGGGCTTCCCGGGGCGACCATGGGGGCAAATGTGGACGGCCCCCCGGAAGGATGGGTATGGGTCATCCCAAATGAAAAACCCTTTGGGCCCTTTCCCCGGCAGGCGGGTTGATAGCGTCCCAAAGGCATCAAAAGCCCCAGGGCGTCGTGCTGGGGCCCGGGCCTAGCGCATCAAAGGCAAAACCCCCGGGGGTTAGGGGGGCATCCCCCCGCATGGGTGCCTCCCCGCCAGCATGGGGAGTGTCTTTTAGCTTTTTAAAACAGTCGTCCCCCATTTTTCCCCCAAATTTGTGGAGCTGATGGCATCATAAAGTCTTTGGCGGCTTGCTTTAAACGGGCAAAGAAGCCCGGGGGCCTTTCTTTCCCGGTAATTTTCATTCGGGCCCAAAACGTGGTAACGATGTTTAAAAGAATTTGGGGTTGGCGACTACGCCAAAAAAAAAACGCCTAAAATTTCCCCCCCCTTTAAATTCGTCCCAAGACTGAATTTACAAATGGGTTGGTCCCCAAAGCACCTTAAAACATCCGGGTGAGATTTCCCCTGCTGCAACAGGGAGCACGAATTTACGTGCATCCGTGGGGCTATCAAAAAAGGGCCTTAAAAATTGTCTCGGGCTACTGGCCCCCTGGCTTAACCCCATTTGGAAAGACCGTCAAAAAGAAGGGTCAAGGGGTGGGGTATGGCGATAGCCGCCCACTGGTGTCGAGATTGACCCCAAAAGTTGCCCAAACTGCAGGGGGGCTTCGATCCCCTGCCGCGGTTCCAGGGGCTGAGGCCCCATTGCTACACACAGAACGGGATAACGGTACGGCCCCGCTGCCCCTTTTTATAAAAAAAGAAAATTGGCGTTTGGTAGGGGGGAAAATGAAAACTTCTTCGGGGGCTTCTTCGTTTTTGTAATTCGTATGGGTACACAGCTTGTGTGTTTGCCCAGGGCCCCGGGGGGCCATGCCAACGAGAGGAGTAGGAGCAGGCCCTTGTGTCTTCCTGCTAGCCGCTGTGTGAGTGAAAAGCGAGGCAAGTCGGGGCATACTAAAGTGGAAAAGCCTATGGGTGGCAGCACCACATGGTGCAAATAGCTAAGCTGGCAGCAGATGGGGTGTCGTGCAACAGTACAGCTGTCTCACAACCACACACACCAACACACATATAATAAAATTTTTTAATTTTATATATATAATATATAAATTAATATATATTATGCAAAACAACCCCCGAAAGAAAAAGAGAAATTAAGCGCTTTCGTGACTACTCACATTTTCAAGGAACTATGTCCCCTAGTTCCTTGTAATGGGATAGTCACGAAAGCGCTTTGGAAAATTTTTCATTCTTTAGAGTGGTTGTTTTTTCAAATTTTGAAATCGCCTGTTTTCTGTGATCTTTTGCAAATATTAAATATTATTATATATTTTAAAAATATATATATATAATTTATAATATATATAAAATATAAATATATATATGATATATAAACTTTTATATAATTTATTAATTTAAAAAAAAAAATATTATTATTGTATAATAAACATAATTATATAATTATTTATATTAATATATAAACATTATATATTATTATATTTATATTATATACAAATTATATATAAAAAATTATAAACATATATATATATAAAATATATATTATATATATATATATATATATTTAAAATAAAATAAACTAAAATAAATAATTATATAAATATATTATATATATATAAATATATATAATATATATATAAAATTTAAAAAATAAATATTAAACTAATATATTTTTATAAAAATATATATTATATAAAATATATATTAATAAAAAATTTATAATATAAAATTATAAATAAAAAATATATATTTAAATTAAAAATAAAATAAAAAATAATATAATATTTATATATTATATATTTTATATATTATTTAAAAAATTTTATATATAAAATAAATATATATATAAATCAATTAATATATAAATAATATAAAATATATATTATATAAATAAAAACAAAAATAAAAAAATAATTTATAAACAATAAAAAATTTAAATTTTATATAATATTTTTAAAAATATTTTAAATATTTATATTTATAAATAAATATATATATATAAAATTTATATATTTATATAAAAATTTAAAAAATATAAATATAAATTTAATAATAATTTTATATATAAATATATATAATATATAAAAAAATATAATTTTAATAAATTTTTAAATATAAAATTATATTTTTAAATATCTATTAAATTTATATAAAAATTTATATTAAAAATATTATAAAATTAATTATATAAATAAAAAATAAAAAAATAAATAAATTTATAAATTTAAAATAAAAATAATAAAATATATAATATAATATAATATATTAATATAAAAAATATTATAAATATAAATAATAAAATTATAAAAAACATTTAAATATATATAAAAAATATATATACATATATAATAAAAATTTTATATTATTAATTTATAAAAATAAACTTATATATATATTATAAAATTATATATCTATAAATAAACTATTAAAAATCTTTAAAAAAACTTTAAAAATATTAAATATTTTAAAATAAAAATTATATAAATATATACATTATATATAAACCCATAATATAAATATAAAAAAAAAAATATTTTTAAAAATTTTAAAACATATATATTAAAAAAAAAATATATATAACATTTATAAAAATATAAAAAAATAAAAAACATATAAAAAACATATAAAAAAATTATATAAAAATATATAACATAAAATATAAATATCATAATTATAACATATTATATTATATAAATATATATAATATATATATTTATATATATTTATATATAAAAATTAAAAAATTATTTTATAAATATATTAAAATATATATATAATATATTATAAATATTTTATATATATTTATTATATATATAAAAAAATTATATATATACATTCGTGTCGAATAGGCAAAACTTGCGATTTTGGCTTAATAGAAACCTATCTTGCCTATAGGAGAAGTGAAAATTGTGTTGAAAAAATTTCGCCAAAATCATTCAAAAAACCTAACGACAAAAAATACATTTGATTTGTTTGTTTAGTATTAAATTATTGAAAACGTTTTTAAAAATTATTTATTGGTTTTAGGCTAAAAAAAAATTTGTTTTTGTTATAAAAAGTTAGGTAAGTTTTCTAAGATTCTTTTGGTGCAAAATTAAAAAAATTTTACATGAAAATTTAAAAAAAAATATATCTTTAAAAAGTATAAGAAAAATTTTAGAAAGGTTTAATTTTAAATGAGTCCTTGCTAATTGACCATTTTACATATCGGCACGAATATATATTATATATATATAAATAAAATATATATATAAAAATATATTTAAAAAAAAAAAATATATATATTATAATATATGTATATTTCGGCCGATAGGGAAACTTGCCATCTTGGGTTAAATAGCAACGCTTCCCCTTCCCTATAAGGCAAGTAAAATTTGTTTATGCAATAATTTCGCCCAAAAACATTTTTAACCTAACGCAAAAAAAACATTTGATTGTGTTTGGGTTTTGTATTAAATTATTTAAAGTAAAAAAATTTAGTTGGGGTTAGGCTAAATAAATTTTCTTTTTATAATAGGTTTGGTATTTTTTTAAGATTCTTTTGGTGGGGAAAAATAAAAATTTTTTCATGAAAAATTAATGAAAAAAATATATCTTTAAACCTACAAGAAAATTTCAGAAAGGATTTTAAATTTTAAAGAGTTCTGCTAATTGACCATTTTACTTTCGGGGACGCATAATATATTATAATATATGTAAATTTTTATATATATGCATGTTTTTGTATTTATATGTAAAACTTGCGATTTTGCTTAATAGCGAGCTTTTTGATGAAAAAAAACGAAAATTTGGTATCATAAAATCGCAAAAACACATTCTGAAATAAAGAAAAATATATTTCATTTGTCTGTTTATATTAAAATTTTTGTAACTGATCTAAAATATATTTAGTTGGATTAGGTTAAAATTAAGTTGCGCTTGTTATATAAAAATTGGGGGAAGTTTTTAAAGGGTTATTTGCAAATTATTAATTTTTTCATTTAAAAAA
>NW_026507266.1:0-19332 GCF_026875155.1 Cherax quadricarinatus
CCCCCTGCCAATCCGGGGCAACATGGGTTTTCACATTTCGCTCCGCCTCCACAACTACGGGTCACTTGAATGGCCCTTGGGATCATGGGAAAAAAAATCAAAATGCAGATGTAATTCACAGACTTTGCAAAAGCATTTGAAAATGCGATCATGGCGTAATAGCCCATAAAATACGTGCTAAAGGAATAACGGGGAAAAGTGGGGAGATGGATCTTCAACTTCCTAAAAAAAACGAACACAAAGAGAGTGGTCAACAGAGTTAAATGGGAGGCTGCCATAGTGAAGAGCTCGTTCCACAAGGCACAGTACTCGCCCCCATCTTATTCCTTATCCTCATATCAGACATAAAAGAGATATACACCACAACACCGTATCATCCTTTGGGATGATACTAGGATCTGCATGAGGCTGTCATCTGCTGAGGCCCGGTTAACCCCCAAAGAAGATATAAAACAAGTTTTCCAGTGGGCAACGGTAAACAATATGATGTTCAATGAGGAAAAATTTTCCAACTACTCCGTTATGGAAAACTGGAGGAGATAATAACTAGAACAGAGTATACTACTGACTCCGGCCATACAAAGAAGCGGAAAAATAATTTAAGGGACCTGGGAGTAGTAATGTCTGAGGATCTCACTTTCAAGGATCACAACAGTGCCACGATCGCACGTGCAAAGAAAATGATAGGATGGATAATGAGAACTTTCAAACGAGAGATGCTAGCCCATGATGATCCTTTTCAAATCACTTGTTCTCTCTAGCTGGAATACTGCTGTACTTAACATCTCCATACAAAGCAGGTGAAATCGCAGATCGAGAGTGTACAGAGATCCTTTACTGCACGTATAAGTTCTGTCAAGCACCTTAACTACTGGGGAACGCTTGGAAGCACTTGCTTGTACTCGTTGGAACGCAGGGGGGAGAGTATAATCTAATCTACACTTGGAAAATCTGGAAGGAATGGTCCCAAATCTGCACACAGAATCACTCCCTACGAAAGTAAAAGACCCGGGGAGGCGGATGCAAAATGCCGCCCAAAAAAAAGTAGGGGCCCCCATTGGTACCCCTAAGAGAAAACACCATAAGTGTCCGGGGCCCAAAACTGTTCAAAAGCCTCCCATCAAGCATTAGGGAATTGCCAATAAACCCCTGGCTGCCTTCAAGAGAGAGCTGGACAGATACCTAAAGTCAGTGCCGGATCAGCCGGGCTGTGGCTCGTACGTCGGACTGCGTGCGGCCAGCAGTAACAGCCTAGTTGATCAGGCCCTGATCCATCGGGAGGCCTGGTCGTGGACCGGGCCGCGGGGGCGTTGATCCCCGGAATAACCTCCAGGTAACCTCCAGGTATGGGCATGTTGTAATTGGCTTTCTCAAAATCTATCGAAGTTAGGGTAATGTCGGAAATTTGGCATACAATGATGGAGTTTTGAGGCTCATTCATGGAAAAATAATTTGGATTGTCGATCTTTAGATTAATCAGTGGCTCGGTAAACACAGAGTCGTATTGATTTCAGTATCTCACTCATTTCTTTGTTGTCATCTGCGTAAGTCCCATCTTGTCTGAGTAAGGGCCTGAAACAAGATGTGGTATTTGCCTTGTTTTTGGCATAAGAAAAGAAATATTTCGAATTTCTTTCAATTTCACTAATCACTTTTAGCTCCTCTTGTCTCTCCTGGGTCCTGTATGAGTCCTTTCCACTTTCCACTTCCCTAGTAAGCGCTTCGTTCTGTGTATCAGATAATCTAGAGTTCTTGAGCACAGTGATTCTTCATCATCTTCTGTAGAGGATGCGTCTTTCTCTCTACAGTTAACTACTTCTCTTCTTCTTTCTTAGGGGAATATGCCTTGAACATACAGCCAGGAAGTTATTCCTCTCAAGGCACTGGTTTGGATCCATGTTATTTAAGATATCTTCCCAACATGTTTCATTTAAGACATGGTTCACCTGGTCTCAGTTGATGTTCTTGTTGTTAAAGTTGTGTTTGGTGAAGACACCTTCACAGCTACGTGCATTTTGCTGATGAGGACCCCTGTGCATGTAAGTCTGAACTTCGATTAGATTGTGATCGGAATTAGTTGTTTTTGATATTGTTCTGTTTCTTACCAGGACCTCATTATTTGTGAAGAAAAGGTCAAGTGTGTTTTTCAGTCTTGTTGGCTCCACTATCTGCTGACTTAGGGTGTGTTTATCACAGAAATTTAGAAACTCTGTCAGCATAGTTGCTGATCCCCAACATATGTCGTGTGGCTTATCTGAGTATCATAGTACCATCCATAGTATTATACAGACGACCCTTGCTAGACTTAGCGGCTAGCATGTGACGTCACGTGATGCGACATGAGAGCGTCAGACCTCTGCCTCTAAGTTCCTGGGTAGACCTACAGGCAAACAGGCTAGGCAAGGGGTTTCCCCTCAGGGTTTTGCAAATAAAAGTGTTACCACCAAAATTCTTGTGTATTCTACACCCCATTATCCCTAGAATCCTCCACGCAACAGCCCCAGTGTTGTGACCTTTCATCGCGGTGCCCCCCGGGGAAATTTTTTTTTCTGCAGAAATATTATTGCTGCATTCTCCTTTTTTATCCCCTTTAATTTTAAATCCCCAAAGCAGAAGATTTTTGGGGGAAAAAAATGGAAGGCTTTCCAGAAGTAATAAATTTCGTAGCTTTTTCCCTTAAAATTTTTGGAAAGGGTTGCATCTGGGGGCTTATAACAACCAAATAAACTATTTTTTTTGTTCTCGATTTTTTATTGTTAAATTTCCAATTACATTTGTAGTTTAAAGCTTTCCCTTTAAGGGAAGGCGACTCCAACATACGGGCCCAACCCCCCCCCCAAAAAATTTCCCCCCCCCGGGGTTGCCTGTTTTTTTCTGTCGAAACCTAAAAAGGTTGAAACCCATTTATCCATTTTTCGTTTCAAAATGATCTTTTTTTGGGAAATTTTTTTTGGAAGGGCTCCCAAAACATCGCTTTTGACTCCCCCCGAAAAATCCACGGATTAAAGGTTTTTTGTTTTTGGTGGAGGGTTTAAAGGGCCCTGTTTATTAAAAAAATTTTAAAAAAAGGGGTTTGGGTATTTTGTGCTTTTTGGGGGGGATTTTGTTTTTTGGGGAATCACCTAACTGTGGTTCTGGAGGCCCTGGGGGGCCACGGGCGCGCCTCCACCCCAAACAAGGCAAAAAGGGTGGGACAATTTTTTTTCCTTCCATTTTCTATCTTCTTTTCCCTCCCAAAAAAAAACCCACTTGGATGGGGTTGGTGTAACTGCAATTTTTTGTCTTAAAACGTCTTTACCTCCGGGTTTTTTTTAAAGATGGTATGCGGGGAAACTGTGTTGTAGTCCCTTTTTTTTAAAGGGGCCGCCCAAGGGGCACTTTGGGGGTGAAAAAATTTTAAAGGGAGGGAGTCCCAAAACACTCCTTTTGACAGGGGGGCACGACTTTTTTTGGGGAAACTCAAATTTTCATGTCCTTTCCCTTTTCCTGATTTTCCCCTTTTTACAAAGTGCCATAAACATAAAAATTTGCACAATTTCGTTTTGGGTTTGGTAGAATTTTTTTTAAAGTTGTTTTTAATTTTGCTTTTTCTGGGAACCGCTATAATCCTCATTTATCCAAACCGGGGCCACCCCGTCCGTTTCCCGGTGGCTATGGCTTATGCAATAAAATGGATGTAATTAAAGTTTTTAGCGTAACTGTGGTAAGCCCCCGGGTAGAGTCGGGCGGGCACAAAAGGCGGGGGACGAGTCTGAGTAAGCACGGGGGGCTGGGGCGGGGCCTGGGCAAATACCACGCGGGTGGACAGTACGCAAACCCGGGTGATGATGAAGGGGAGGATGGTTTTAATAAGGGATGGGGAAGAAGGAGCCCAGGGGGGAGGGGGTAAAAGGAAAGCCAGGGGTGGGGGAGTTAAAGGATTCTGGGGGTGAGGGAAACCCCAGGGATGAAGGGGAAAAAGAGTATGGGTGCAGTATAAAGGGACCCCGGGGGTGAAAGGGGAAAAAAACCCAGGGGTAAAAGAGTAAAAGGAGCTCGGGGGTTAGAGGTAAAGGGCCCCCCAAATGGATGGGGGGTTGGGGGGGGCCCGGGGCTAAAAGGGGTTTAAAAGCCCCCCAGGGTGAGGGGGATAAAGGAACCCACGGGGAAAGGAGTGGGGACCCCCAGGATTGATGGGTACAAAAAGGAACCCAGGGTTGAGGGGGGAAGAACCCAAGGGGCAAAGGGATTTGAAGGAGCCCAGGGGTGGGGGGGATAAAGGGGTTTCCGGGGGTTTGAGGGGGTAAGGAGCCCCGGGGGAAAAGAACCGGGGAGTGAAGGGTAAGGAGCCCAAAGGGGTGAGGGGGTTAGGGTCTTAGGGAGTGGAGGGGGTAAAGGGAAAACCCAATGGGGGAGGGGGGAAGTAGTTAGGGGTGGGGGGTGAAGGAGCCCCGGGAGAGGGGAAGTAGTCCAGGGGGGGGGGTAAAGTAGCCCGGGGTGAAGAGTCCAGGGGTTAAAGGACCCCCGGGGTGAAGGAACCTGGGGGTAAAGGGGTTTGAGGAGCCAGGATAAAAAAATCTGGGAGGGGGGGATAACGAGTCCAGGGGGGGGGGAAAGGGAACCCCAATGGTGGGGGGGTAAAGTATCCAGGGTGAGGGGGTGAAGTATCCGGGGTTTAGGGGTGAAGTAGCCCCGGGGGTGGGGGGGGAAGTAGTCCAGGGTGAACGATCCAGAGGTAAGGGGGTGAATGACCCAATGGTAGGGGGTGAAGGGAGTCCGGGGTTAAAGGTAAAGGACCCAAGGGAATGGGGGGGTTTAAAAGAAGCCCAAAGGGGTGGGGGGTGCAGTAGCCCCGGAGGAAAGAGGGTAAAAGGAACTCGGAAGTGGGGGGTGAAGTAGTCCGGGGGTGACGCGATAAAAAGAGCCCAGGGAAGGGTAAAGGGATTAAGGGAGGAGGGGGAAGATCCAGGGGTGAGGGGGTGAAGGACCCAAAAAGTAACGGAAAGGAGTCCCCCCCGTGAGGAAAGTAAAAGGGTCCGGGGTGGGGAAAAGAAGAACCGGGGTGGGGGGGGTAAAGGGGGCCCGGGGGTTGAGGGAAAATGAGCCCAGGGGGGGGGGTTTAAAGGGACCCCAGGGGGGGGTGAAGGGTTCAGGTGGGGGTGAAGAAGACCAGGGGTAAAGGGAGTCTGGGGGTGGGGAATGAAGAATCCGGGGGTGAGGGGGGCGAAGGAGCCCAGGGTAAGGGCTTGAAGGACCCGGGGGTGAGGGTAAAGAAGCCCGGGGGTGAGGGGTAAAGGGAGCCCGGGGGTTGAGGTGAAAGGGCCCAGGGGTGAGTGGTGGGGGGGAAAGGGACCCGGGGAGGGAGTAAAGGGAGCCCCAGGTGGGGTGGTGAAGGAGTCGGGTTTTGGGGGGTTAAAGGGAGTCCAGGGTGAAAAAGAAAGGGAAATTCCAGGGATGGGGGGGGTAAAGGGAAAACCCCGGGGGCGGGGTAGGAAGAAGCCCAGGGGGGGAAGGGTGAACGGGGTCCAGGGTAAAGGAGATGAAGGATTCCGGGGAGTGGGGGGGTTTAAGGCCCCCCGGGGTGAGGGACCCTGGGGCTAGGGGTTAAGGACCCCGGGGGGAGGGAGGGGAAGGGAGCCCAGGGGGATGTGTGCTAGCCCATTTGGTTTATTCCTAGATGCACGGGAGAACAAACAGAATGCAAAAGTAGTATAAAACAATTTTGAAAAAGCCTTCACAAGTGCAACCATATTTAATACACCAAAATGCGTGTTTAAAAACGGGCAAAGTGGGCAAAGGGAAATTTTCTACTTTCTAACCAATCGCCCCACAAACGTAGGGGTAAACAAAGTTAATCAGAAACTGCCAAAGTGAAGAGCTCTGCCCACAAGGGACAGTACTCGCACCTATCCTAATTTCCCTTTTTCTCATATCAGACCTAAAATGTAAACCCCACTGGATCATCTTTTTTAGACAACTAGGATCTCAAAGAGATTTTTCATCCACTGGAAAAAAGGCAAAGCTCCAAGAAGATATAAACCCCAAATTTTCCCAACCGGGGAACAGAGAACAATATTATGTTTTTAAAGAAGACAAAAATTTCCCAAATACTTCCCTTTGGAAAAAATTTGGGAAAAAAAAAAACTTTGGAAATGAGTATACTACAAACTCTAATTTACCAATAGAGCGGAAAAAATAATGTAAGGACCCGGGTGTGGTAATGTCCGAAGACCCCCCCCCCCAAAGGGTCACAACAATGCCCCTATCACATCTGTTAGGAAAATGATAGGAAAGGGTAATGGGAAAACATTTAAGACAAAGATGCTAACCCAAAGAAAGATCCTTTATAAACAAATTTTTCCTTTTTTTAGGGTAGAAAAACCGCTTTCCCCTTAACATCCCCCCTTTAAGGCAGGTGAAATTGCAGAGCTAGAAAAATGTTCAGAAATTTCCTTTTTTCACGTAAAAGTTCCATCAAACATCTAAACAAAAAGGGGGGCCTGGGAAACACTTTAGGGGGAGAGAGAATTATCATAATTTTACACCTTTAAATTTTTGGAGGCACGGTCCCCTTTTTTGCACACAAGCAATCAAACCCCTCCCAAAACAAAAGACTTGGCAGGCGATGCAAAATACTCCCGTGAAAGTAGGGGCGCCACTGGGACACAAGAGAAAACACAATAATGCCGGGCCCAAAAACTGTTTAAAAGCCCCCCCACCCAAAAGGGCAAAATTTCGGGAAGACCCCCGTTTTCCCTTTAAGAGGGGGCTGGGAAAAATACCTAAAAACGGGGCCGACAGCCGGGCTGTGGGTTTTGTACTTGGATTGCGTGCGGGCCCGCAATAACAGCCTCGATGATCAGGGCCCCGATCCACCGGAGGCCCCGGTCCCTGGGCCGGCCGCGGGGGCCCCTGTCCCCGGAAAGCCCTCCGGTAGAAATCAAGGAAGGGGGTGAAGGATCCCCTGTGAGGGAGTGAAGGAGTCCCATGAAAGGGGGGAAGGGGCCAGGGGGGAGGGCGGGGAAGAAAACCCGGGGGGAGAGGGTGAAATGTCTAGGGGGAGGGTGAAGGAGCCCCCGGGGGAGGGGGAGGGACCTAGGGGTGAGGGGGTAAAGGGCCCAGGGGGGGGGGTGAACAAACACTACCCAAACTACTCACCAAGGCGATCCCCTTAAACCCCTTTTTTTTTTTTTCCCGGCTGGCCCCGCCCCATCATTACTCTTTACCCCATCACCATGGGCTTCAACCCTCACCAGTTCTTCCCCCCTCACCACCATCCCCCTTTTCTTCAAACCCTTTAAACCCCCCATCAACCCGTGTCTTCACCCTCACCACCATCACCAGTGGGCTTCACCCTCACCACCATCACCAAAGTCTTCACCCTCACCACCATCACCAGAGTTTCACCCTCACCACCAAGTCCCTTTACCCCACCACCATAACCATTTTCTTTACCCTCAACACCATCACCATGTCTTCACCCTCACCATCATCACCAGTGTCTTCACCGTCACCCCCAACACCAAAACTTTACCCCCCAAAACCATCACCAGAGTCTTCACCCCACCACCACACCAGGTTTATCACCCCCCAAAAAAACCCTCACCCTTTTTTTCACCCTCCCACCATCACCAGTGTCTTCACCCCCACCACCAAATCTTCATTCTCAACCCCCATCACCAGATCTCACCCTTACCACCATCACCAGTGTCTTTTACCCCACCACCATCACCATGTCTTCAACCCCCCACCACCACACCCGTGTCTTCACCCTCACCACTATCACCCAAATCTTCCCCCTCACCAACCCTCCCCCAAAATCCCTTTACCCCCACCACCATCACCAAGTCTTCACCCTCACCCCCCAAAAAACCCTGTCTTCAACCTCACCACCATCACCAGTTCTTTACCCTCATCCCATCACCAAAGTCTTCACCCCACCACCATCACCCTGTCTTCCCCCCCTCACCACCATCACCATGTCTTCACCCCCAACCAACACCCCAGGTCTTTTACCCTCACCACCATCCCATGTCTTTTACCCTCACCACCCTCACCAGTGTCTTCCCCCCCCCTCACCACCATTTACCAGTGTCTTCACCCACCACCATCACCATGTCTTCACCCCCAAACCCCCATCACC
The DNA here is from genome assembly GCF_026875155.1 of Cherax quadricarinatus. Taxonomy (NCBI): domain Eukaryota; kingdom Metazoa; phylum Arthropoda; class Malacostraca; order Decapoda; family Parastacidae; genus Cherax; species Cherax quadricarinatus. The sequence goes on from NW_026507266.1 coordinate 8,123, forward strand.
CACACTTTTTTTCCATTTTAAACCCCTCCTTTTTTTACACTGTAACATCCCCTACGGGGTTTAGCGCTTTCTCATTTCTTTTTTTGATCTTCTTCTTTGCTATTATTATCAAAATTAATTTTTATTTTATTATTTTTATTAAATTTCCCCAGGTTTCAATTTTTAGTTTAAACCGGGGTAAAAAAGAAAAATATTTAAAAATTTTTTGAAGGGGTTTAAAAATGGGGGCAACCCAGGAAATCCAGGATGCGTCCCCAACATTAGACTAACTCCTAGGTTATTTTTTTGCTTGGAGACGTGGGCCCCAAACCCCTGCCTCGCCCGAGGGTTTCCCCCCCGGGGCCCCCCCGGTTTAGCAAACGGCAACAGCTTTTCGGGTTTTTGTTTTTTTCCAGATTTTATAAATCTGTGTACGAATTTGACAACCAAACTGCGGGTTTTTACTTTTTATCAAAAAACTTTTCGTCACCGGGGACGAAAATGATCAAGAGCCTGTTGGCCAGACGTTTTTTCAACAGTTCAACTCCCCCAAAGCTCACTTTGGGGGTATGCTTTTCCATTTGTTTTTCCATTTAAAGGGACTCCCTTTCCCCCATCCCAACCTTCTGGCTACGTCCTCCATCATTTTTCAAGTTTTTAAACCTTTTTAAAAAAAGGGTTTAAAAAAAAAAAAACCCCGTGAGTTTTAAATTTAAAGGGGGAGCGCCACTCGCCGTGCGGGGGCATGAAAACACAAGATTTTGTTCCCGGGTTTTTAACTCTGGGATTAGCCACACGCCCCGGGCCCGGGGTCCCGAGACCAGGCCCCTTTTGGTTTGGGTCCCCCGGTTTTGACCAAATAGGGCTCTTCCCGCTGGGTTGCCCCGCAAACTGACGTACGAACCAAAAGCCCGACTGGTAAGGTTTCTGACTTAACACCGGGGTGTGGCTCGTCGTTTTGGGCTGCGGCGGCCAGCATTTTCAGCCCGTTTTATCAACCCTGATCCTTTGAAAGGGCCCGGTCAGGGCCGGGCCCCGGGGGGTTGATCCCCCAATAACCCTCCAGGGAATGCTGACCACGCCTTCCCTTTAAGACACCAGGGGCATTGGTAATCCCCCCCATGTATGGGGAGGCAAATTGAACAGGGCCCGGGGCCCGACAATTTTTTTTTCTTTTCTCTCATGACTCGGGGCGCCCTTGCTTTTTTATTGGGGGAAAGTTCCCTCTCCTTTTCAGTCTTTTTTCATTGGGGGCCCAACTTGTCCCCCAGGGTCGACCCACACCCGTCGACTAACACCCAAATTCCTACTTTCTTGCTAGGTGAACCGGACAATAGGGTTTTAAGGAAACACCCCAATGTTTTTACCCTACCGGGGGAAACGAACTACGGATACTCCGCGTGCCCAAGCCCAAAATATTACAACAGGCCCCGGGGCCCCCGTAGACATAAAAAAACCAACCCCAATTTAAAAGTACATGACCACCCAAATACTTTACAACCATTGTTTTTAAACAAAAACTTTGGGGACTTTTTTAATAGCAAAACAACTTACTAGAAGCATATGTTTTGGGGGTTTTTGTGGTTTTGGTGTGTGTGTGTGTGTTGTGTGTTTGGTTTTGTGGGGTGTACTCACCTAGTTGAGGTTGCAGGGTCGGCCCAAACTCCCGGGCCCGCCTCTTCACTGGTCGCTACTAGGTCACTCTCATTGAAACCTAACTTTAAACATACCTCTGCTTAAAGGGGATGTAGGATTTCCCGCCTCCCTTTTAAATTTCCCTTTCCCAAAATAATCCACTTCCCGGCCCACTCTGTGGCTGAAGAAATACTTTTACACCCTGTTGGGGGTTTTTTTTTGGCTTTAAACCCCCAAATGTGTCCCCTTTTTGCTGTGTCCAATCTCTGGGAAAATTTCCGTCTTTGTCCACCTTGTCAATTCCCCATATTTTTTTATGTCGGGTTAAACAATTTCCCCCCATCCCCCCTGTCCCCCCATATCGGCCCGGTTGGTTTCCCTTTTAAACCCCTCCCCCGTAAGGGCAACCTCTTACTCCCGGGGCTAGCCCTTTTTGCAAACCTTTGCACTTTTTCTAGTTTTTTTTACATGCTTGTTTTAAAGGGGTGGGTTCCAAACTGGGGCCGCATAAACCCCAAAATGGGGCCCACGTAACGGTGTATTTTGGGGCCCGAACGGTTCCTTATTAAATTTGGGAAAGATTTTCTGGGGGTTCCTAGGCGCCCCTATGCTTTCAGCTGTTATTTGGGTTTATGTGCGCCCTTTAAGAGATGTCCTGGTTGTTAAAATTCACCCCAAGACTTTTTCCTTGAGTGAGTTTTTTTTGTCTCTGGCCCCCCAAAACTGACTCCGTTTTGGGGGTTTTTCTTTTCCCTTCCCCCCAAACTTCATACTTTTTCACTTTTGGGGGGATTGAACTCCAAGGGGCCAATTGCTGGACCAGGTCGGGGGCCTGTCCAGAAACCCTTGTAAATTTTTGCCTGGTCTTCAATCGATTTAAAAAACCCTCATCAACTTCACGGCCCTCTCAAACAGGGCCCCCTCAAGTCTATTCCTTCCGTCAAATCGTTCACAAAAACCAAAAAAAACAGCACTGTCCTAGGACGGGCCCCTGTGGGGGCCCCGCTGGTCAAGGTGCCCACTCGACACCCCCCACTACCATGACCGCTTTCTGTCTTCCCCCGTCAAATATTCCCCCATCCATTGTAGTGCCTTCTCTGTTTTCCCTGCTTGGTTTTTCCAGTTTTTTCCCCAATCTCTTTGTGGAACTGTGCCCAAAACCCCCTTCCCTTTCAGTCCATGAAAATGCAATTTCCCCCCACCCCCCCCTCTTGGGCTTACCGCCGTCACCATGTCTTTAAAAAACCCGTAGGTTTGGGGACACAGGATTTCCCGTTCCCCCGAAACCATGTTGGCTGGGTTTTTGATGAGTCGTTCCTTTTTAGGGTTCCACCAAATCTTTTCCTGATAAACTTCTCCATGATTTTGGGATTTTATACATTTTAGTGACAAATGGTCCTGTAGTTTAATGCTTCATGTCGTCTCCTTTTTTAAAAGATTTGGGGCAAAATTTTCTGTCTTTCCCCTGCCTCAGGCAAACTCCCTCTTTCGATAATGTAATTGAATATTTTTTGGGTTTGGGGGACACTAAGGGCCCCTGCCCCCCTTCTCCAAAACCCTGGGGAGAAATTTTCTGGCCCCCTTTTCCTTTTAGGGATTTTAGCTCACCCGAACCTCTTCACTTCTTTTCCCCGGGTTTTGTTTCACGTGTCCCCCACATGGTGGGGTGCCCCACCTCTCCGGCCCTTTTTGGAGCCCCCCCCTGTCTCCTCTGGGAAAACTTCTTTGAATCTCTTGTTGAGTTCCCCCCCACATACTTTACGGGCCTTTCTTGTTGTTTTTCTCCTCCTTCCTTCCTTAGCCTGATTTCCTGGTCCTTGACGGGTTTTTCCCCCCTTTCCCGAAGTGGCTGTACAAAACCCCGTTTCGGGTCAATTTGGGTTTTGTTTCCCATGTCATTTTCCCTATTGTCCCTTTGGGGGCCCCCTTTCTTATCTGTGCATATTCGTTTCTGGGTCTAAAGACTGCTCTCCTTATTCTCCTGGTCCTTTGCCTTCTATATTTCTTCCCCTTCCCCCACACAAAATTTGGTTTTTTTCCTCCCTCACCTTTGGTAAAAACCCTGGGGTCATCCTAGCTTTTTCTTATTCCTGTTACCCTTGGTTTCAAACCTCCCTCCCCTTTCCCTTTTCATTTTTTTGCTACCCTATTCCATTTAAACTCATTCCCGGCCCCTTCCCCCGCCAATTCTCTGTCCCACCCGAAAACCCCCCTTCAGGGGAAAATTTTCCTCATTCCCAAAGTAGTCCCCCTTTTTTGTAGTTTTTGTTTTCTTCGTCCTGGCCTTCCTTCTTTCTCCCTCCACTTTTAGCTCTACGTGTATTTGAAGCTTTTGAACCACATTGGGCACTGGCCCCCAAAGGGTTTTTCATAAGGGGATGTCCCTTTGATATCTGAACCCACTCAAGGGGAATACTAAGTCCCCCCTTGCTGGGGTTTTTCTTTTCCTCTTTTCTCTTGTAGTGTCCCTTACGGTTGGCAAAAAAATGAAAAATTTTTCCCGTACCACCCCCATCATCTTAGCCCCCCAAAGTTTCTTGGCCCCCATGTGGGGGCCAAGTTCCCCAATCGATCTCCTTTTGGTTTAAAATTTACCCATGATCAGGGGGCTTTGCCCCGCATGCATGAGCTTTTTCTGGTCACTCTAGCCTGTTTTCAACCATTGCTCTATTTCCCCCTCGTCGTTCTCTTGCCTTGGCCTCCGGCCGGGTTTTGCGGGGGGTTATACATCACTGCTATTTTCCACCTTGGGGCCTCCAGAAAGGAAACATTCCCGCTATTAAACCCCCTTTCTTCTCCGCTGTCCCCCCTCTCTCCAGCCCTCAAAATTTCCCGCATTTTTGATCCGCAATGCCCCCCCACCCCCCCGGGTTTCCCCCTGTCTTTCCTCAGATTTGGTTTTCCCCTTGGAAAGATGGCATCTGTTTTCATACCCGTAAGCTTTGGGTTTTTGTGAGAGCATGATGGTTTCCCGGGGAGCTTCTTTGACTCTTTCATGCCACCTTTTCCCCCTTATTTGTTATTCCAACAACGTTTGTGTACCATACCTTCAGTTTCCTTTCCAACACTGTGGTTTGGGGGGCCTGTGAGGGTGGGAGACCTGGTGGCATACTGTGGGATTCTATAGCTCGGTGTTGGGTGGAGGCTGTGGGTATGGACTGTAGTGTGTGTTGGGATGGTGTGATAGGTTGTATGGTTTTGAGAATAGTTGTGTGTGTGCTTGCCCTTGCTGTTCTGTTCTGCTCTGACTGACCTCTGCTGGTTCCATCCTTGTCTCTTTTCCTAGCTCCTTTCGCTTTTTTGTCCTCTCCCTCAGCTGCTGTCGTTCTGATTTTGTTCTGTCTCTGTCTAGGAACACCCTCTTGTACTCTTCCGAGTATTTCAATCGTGGTTTCTCTTGGAGGATCCTGTTCCGCACTGTTTGTGTGTGTGTGTGTGTGTGTGTGTGTGTGTGTGTGTGTGTGTGTAGGAAAGAAAAACAGTTAAGAGTAAAGGTAAATAATGAAAAAAAAAAAATAAGCTGAGACCGTTGAAAGAAGTCATAGTATGGATAGGTATCATTAATATCAGTATGTATAATACTGCATACAACACAGGTATACACAGTACACTATAAACTGTGCTCATCTAGAACTTTTATCCCTAAATCAAAATTTGAAATATTTTTTAAATCGCAAAATACTATTTAAAGAATGTTTAAAGACATGGATGATATTAACCTTGAGTCTTCTATTGTTTACAAATACACGAGTGAGTGATGCAAGGCCTCACATAGAGGAAAACAAAGAGTCATTTGATTGTCTTACGAAATCGTAGTGACACGATTGCAAACAAACATGTTGGACTGGAGTTTTACGACTCTCTGACCGGGGGTTTTCAAGCCCCGCCCGTGGTATGGTTAGTCAGTTGATTACTATAATTTATGGACATACAGATAGTGGTATACCAAACCGGACAAAACTTCTCATTACTAAGCCATCATACAGCTCCCTCAGGGCAACATTCTCACACTTTTGATCTCCACGTAGTTGATTTCCGGTTTACAGTCGTAGCTCGTAGTTAGACAGACAGTCGTAGCTCGTAGTTAGACAGACAGTCGTAGCTCGTAGTTAGACAGACAGTCGTAGCTCGTAGTTAGTCGTAGCTCGTAGTTAGACAGCGACCTCTTTATAATGGACTCTCTGTTTACACACGTCTACAAGCCTGGCATTGGAAGGAAGGAAAGTCCCGTTCAACTACTGTGCTTCTAGGTATGTCTGAAGCTCACTGACACTGTTTACCTGGAACTCTCTCCAGGTAAACTCCAGGTAAACAGTGTCGTCAGTTGTATCAGAGTATTTTAAGCAATTGTTTTTAGAAGTCTTAAGATTATGATGTACCTCAGACGTTTTCTCTAATACGTTACTAAACTTTCTATTATTGTGTCAATCTCCAGGTAAGTTTTTACATTTTTCCTGGTTAGTTGTTAATATTGCTTCACGCTTAGATGCCCTTCCAGTTTTTGTATTTATAATTCTCTTTGTACCAATCTTTGCTGTTTTACTTTATTTAGTGTTGCGTTTTTCATTTCTGACAGATTCTGAAGATTCAGCGAGTGTGTTGTGAAACAATCACAATAAAGAATGTTTAATGGTGGTATTGATGTGCATGCATACCATGCTGCTCTTGTAAGCTTTACTCTTGGTAAGACAGAGTTCAAGAGAAGATAGAGATTCAACCCCGGTGCATAATTTTAGGCTGCCCTCGAACTCACAGAATTTCTAACTTAAGAACAGTGTTGAGTCTTCCATCCATCGACGACGCATTAAAAAACATTTTGTTACCGAACTGGTATATAGTAATACAGACAACGTTCCTGAAAGTCTGATTATATATTAATCCCTCTTCCATTGTTGTCTTCAGTCAAACTTGTAGCAATTTGGATATTGGTTCCTTATGCTATTCGAAAATAAATTTCTCCTGATGCCTGTTTCATTTATGGTGAAAATCAAGTTCAATTTGCTGGTTCAGTTCTTAATTTTGTTTTTCATTGACTTCATGACTCAGAGTTCGCCAATGCTACTTCTATCAGTTTTGCTCTTCATGTATCTGTACACTCTCCACCTTGTAGTTCCCAGTTCTCTCAGTGTGTGTTTCCTTAATCAAGTTTTTCAACTTCTCGAGGCTCAGCTTCCTCACTCCTTTGTTTTCTCTTATCTCAAGAAGTGGTACCTATGTGAAAATATTATATTAGTTATTACTCAATGGCTGCTCTTTAGCTATTGTATCTTTTATCTCACAGCATATATTTGTATTTCACTCTGCTTTTGCGTAACATTTCCTAATACTTTTTCTCGACCACTAAAGTTGGGACTTTAATCCTGTTAGGCAGAGAGCAGAATAGCTTATGGATCTTAATAAGGCTACCTGCTGCAAGGACTAACTATTCAGTTTAGCAGGAAGTTTTATCTCTGCTCTCTATTTCCTTTAGTTACGCTGATAGCTTGAAAAATTGGTTGAGCAAATTACTATGTTACACAGAGATATATATGTACATGGATATTTAATAGACAACATGGAAGCTGCTGCTACCATTACTACTCACACTACCATTAAGATTATTTCTACTCCTAGTTCTACTGTAGCTGAGTGTTTAGTGGTCAACCAATCACCCAGGGTAACCCAGAAATTAGGTTCAGATTTCCAGTGGTCACAGTCATCCCTTGTGTTCCTTTAACCTTGTCTTAAGACTATATTGTTTCTCGACTTATAACAACAACGAGCAGCTTATTGACTGTGAATATATTTTACTAACATTTTTGTTGCGCTTCTTACCATGGAATTTCGTGCCCATTGTGATGCTGAAGGGGACAAGGGAAAAGAGGCCATGGAAGGAAAAGGGAAACCGAAATGGAGAAATGAACGCAGTGGTGAAGGCTTGTAGGGAAGACAGGGGATGAGAGAAACGTGCAGAATGGAAATTGGATATGGCTAAAAGTATTTTTTTGGCTGCTGGTTGTTGGTGTTTTTCCCTCTGGAAAGAGTGTGCATTTTTTTTCCACATTTTCGGACTAATCATTTATATTTGGGTTGCATTTCTTCGTTAATTCCTAAATGTCTTGTAATCTACCTAATCCTTGTTAGTAAATGGACACAGATGCAATTAATATGACATTTTATTGTGGCAACGTTTTGCTCTCCAGGAGTTTTGTCAAGCCATTACCACAATATGTCAATTAGTTGCATGTATGTTCATTTACCTGACATTTTGTCGGTAATTCTACCATTGTTACTATCTCATCCTTGCTAGTGTGTACCTGACTCATTCTGCTTGGAGGGGTCGACCCTTAACTCTTGGGCCAGCTTCGAATCTTCAATCATAGACACTTGAATCTATATATGCTTGACCTCTAGATTACTGCATATATTCACGATTCTTACGTTAAAAGTTTTCTCTGTCTCCTATTGTTTCACCTGAGAGTTTCAGCCTTTATCGCTATTTCTCATTCACGTCCCATCGAATATAGTCTCATCCTCCTGTTCACCATTTCGATTCCCTTGAGAATTTTGTATGTCATTATTATCTCTCCCTGACAACTCGTCCCTCTAGTGGTACGAGGTGAAGCTATACTTCACAGGTTTCAATTTTCACGCGTTCTTTTTTCAAGCTTGAAAATGTATTAGTTGTACAGTGACAATACGTATGTTAGCTTCACCTAGATGATGAATACGTCCTAACTTCACAATGATGCTGAATAAATGCTAGCTTTACACTGATGATGAAAATGTGAGAACTCTACAATGATGTTGAAGATGAGCTAGCTTTACGATAATAATGAATGTGCACTAGCATTTCAATGGTGCTGAATAAGTACTAACTATGAGCTATCGAATATGTGCCTACTTTATATTGATGTTGAAAATATACTAAATGTGAGATGCAGGATGATTCTGCTGTTTTAAAGCTGGGAGATGCAGGATGATTCTGCTGTTTTGAAACTGTGAGATGCAGGATGATTCTGCTGTTTTGAAGCTGTGAGATGCAGGATGATTCTGCTGTTTTGAAGCTGTGAGATGCAGGATGATTCTGCTGTTTTGAAGCTGTGAGATGCAGGATGATTCTGCTGTTTTGAAGCTGTGAGATGCAGGATGATTCTGCTGTTTGAAGCTGTGAGATGCAGGATGATTCTGCTGTTTTGAAGCTGGGAGATGCAAGATGATTCTGCTGTTTTGAAAACTGTGAGATGCAGGATGATTCTGCTGTTTTGAAGCTGTGAGATGCAGGATGATTTTTGCTGTTTTGAAGCTGTGAGATGCAAGATGATTCTGCTGTTTTGAAGCTGTGAGATGCAGGATGATTCTGCTGTTTTGAAGCTGTGAGATGCAGGATGATTCTGCTGTTTTGAAGCTGTGAGATGCAGGATGATTCTGCTGTTTTGAAGCTGTGAGATGCAGGATGATTCTGCTGTTTTGAAGCTGGGAGATGCAAGATGATTCTGCTGTTTTGAAGCTGTGAGATGCAGGATGATTCTGCTGTTTTGAAGCTGTGAGATGCAGGATGATTCTGCTGTTTTGAAGCTGTGAGATGCAAGATGATTCTGCTGTTTTGAAGCTGTGAGATGCAAGATGATTCTGCTGTTTTTGAAGCTGTGAGATGCAAGATGATTCTGCTGTTTTGAAGCTGTGAGATGCAAGATGATTCTGCTGTTTTGAAGCTGTGAGATGCAAGATGATTCTGCTGTTTTGAAGCTGGGAGATGCAGGATGATTCTGCTGTTTTGAAGCTATAAGATGCAGGATGATTCTGCTGTTTTGAAGCTGTGAGATGCAGGATGATTCTGCGGTTCTGAAACTATAAGATGCAGGATGATTCTGCTGTTTTGAAGCTGTGAGATGCAGGATGATTCTGCTGTTTTGAAGCTGTGAGATGCAGGATGATTCTGCTGTTTTGAAGCTGTGAGATGCAGGATGATTCTGCGGTTCTGAAAACTATAAGATGCAGGATGATTCTGCTGTTTTGAAGCTGTGAGATGCAGGATGATTCTGCTGTTTTGAAGCTGTGAGATGCAGGATGATTCTGCTGTTTTGAAGCTGTGAGATGCAGGATGATTCTGCGGTTCTGAAACTATAAGATGCAGGATGATTCTGCTGTTTTGAAGCTGTGAGATGCAGGATGATTCTGCTGTTTTGAAGCTGTGAGATGCAGGATGATTCTGCGGTTCTGAAACTATAAGATGCAGGATGATTCTGCTGTTTTGAAGCTGTGAGATGCAGGATGATTCTGCGGTTCTGAAACTATAAGATGCAGGATGATTCTGCTGTTTTGAAGCTGTGAGATGCAGGATGATTCTGCTGTTTTGAAGCTGTGAGATGCAGGATGATTTCTGCGGTTCTGAAACTATAAGATGCAGGATGATTCTGCTGTTTTGAAGCTGTGAGATGCAGGATGATTCTGCTGTTTTGAAGCTGTGAGATGCAGGATGATTCTGCTGTTTTGAAGCTGTGAGATGCAGGATGATTCTGCGGTTCTGAAACTATAAGATGCAGGATGATTCTGCTGTTTTGAAGCTGTGAGATGCAGGATGATTCTGCGGTTCTGAAACTATAAGATGCAGGATGATTCTGCTGTTTTGAAGCTGTGAGATGCAAGATGATTCTGCGGTTCTGAAACTATAAGATGCAGGATGATTCTGCTGTTTGAAGCTGTGAGATGCAGGATGATTCTGCGGTTCTGAAACTATAAGATGCAGGATGATTCTGCATGTTTTGAAGCTGTGAGATGCAGGATGATTCTGCTGTTTTGAAGCTGTGAGATGCAAGATGATTCTGCGGTTCTGAAACTATAAGATGCAGGATGATTCTGCTGTTTTGAAGCTGTGAGATGCAGGATGATTCTGCTGTTTTGAAGCTGTGAGATACAGGATGTTCTTACTCTTCTAAACGTATGTTACCCGTATGTGTCCTTTTACTTTACATAAAACAAATCTCAGAATGCCAGTCTCAGTGACATACCTATGATATCCCTGTGATAGAGGACAGATTGCACCGCTTACTCATGGAGCACTGAGGACATTCACACCAGCCAAATCTTTATGCTATAACAGTTCATTTATAAACGGCATACCATGCCACTACACCAGCCCACTACATGCCCACCTGCATGCCATGAATCCCATTTCACCAGACCCACCCACTTTACCCCATCATGAAAACAGACGCATTCTCTTCGCCTGCCAGACCTTCCCAACTCATTGCCAAAAGCAGACTACCATTGACACCTGGATAGTGAATCCTACCATTGACACCTGGATAGTGAATCCTACCATTGACACCTGAAGTGTGTTCTTAAGGTGTTCTTCCAGAAGATGACCACTGGTAGAGCGGTGGCATCACAGCAGAAAGCACCATTACGACTCGAGACGTATGGGCAAGTCTCCCTACACTTGCTGCACCTGTTCACTTAGCGATAAGTCGGCCGTGGTGGATAACATCCTGAGTGAGAGGACATAATTAAAGACTCCAACGGAAATAAGTTTTTATTTAGGAAAATCAACAAATGATTTTGCAAATACAAGTATAGGTTTGTACAGAGGATCTGAAGGAACATAAATTTGTGGG
>NW_026507267.1:0-43491 GCF_026875155.1 Cherax quadricarinatus
AGGGTATGTTTCATAGGTTTACATGCCGGCAACCAACAATTTAGGGTGAAAGTCAATTTTATTCCCGGATGTTTTGGTATTTTTTTGGGGGTTTCCTTCCATAACAGTGATTAGGGGTGATTGGAATTGTGTGATTGGGTATGGGAATGTGATCCCGAGGGTGGGATGTGCATTGGGTGCTCTAAGGGATGTGTTAAGGATGTAGGAGTTGTGGGATGTGGTGGAGAGGGAGGGTATGGAGTAGAGCATGCGTTCATTCGCAGGGGTTATGAGGTGAGGTTAGATAGGATTTTTGGCGTGCAGGGGATAGGTGTGGAGAGAGTGAGGACTTTCGATGTGGGTTTTTTCGGACCATAGGGTGGTATAGCTGATCTAAGGGGACGGTATAGTGCGCATGTATGCGGGTATTGGAAATTGAATGTGAGGCTCCTACAGGAGGGAATGAAGACTCATCCTTCAAGGACTGGTGGAGGCTTTCTGGATGCTAAGATGGGGAGATGGATTTGCTTGACTGGGGGGAGATGAGAGCTAAGATAGGGATTGCAAAAGTTTTTCAGAGTATGTGGCAGGGAACAGGCACAGTGGGCGGTATGGTTTGCAGACCTACTTAGAGGAACAACTGAATGATTGTTATGGGGGGGGGTGCGGGGAAGGTATGAGAGGGGATATGGATGGACTAAGTAGTTGGATTGCAGAGATACATAATGAAAGGTTAAATGGAATTAGAGTTAGAGCAGGTTGGAGGAGGTATTAAGGGGAGCCCAGACTGTCGGGTTTATGTCCTGAAAAAATTTAAGGGAAAAGGGAGATGGTGACTACCATAGCACATCAGTGGTCGGTTGGGGGGAGCAGGTTATGTGGAGGGGGAAGACCTTACCAATATGGACAGCACCAGTGTTTATGCAGCTTATGGTTTAGTGAAAATGGAGAGGAGAGGGGGAGACGTCAGGGGGAGTTTTTTTGGGACAAGGGGAGTAATATTGTTTAGGACAGCAGGAAAAAGTAAATGTTGGAGGGTAGTATAGTGAGGTGGAGGTGGAGGAGGCAGTTTACGGGATGAGCCTGGGTAAGACACCAGGCATAGATGGGATACCAAACGATTTTATAGAGCTTATTGGGGGTATATTTGGCAGGTTTGGTGGGGGTCTTGAAATTATATGTTGAGCAGAGGGAGGAATGGGGAAGTCACAGAAAACTGGGGTCATTGTGTTAGTGCTGAAGAAGAAGGAGGGGAAAGTTATTGAGTGATTACATAGCAATATCCTTAATGTGTTCCGATTATAAATTTTTTTATAAAATTCGGGCAATAACTGAAGAAGGTTCTAGGATCGTGATACATTTGGGGTCAGTATGGCATCCCGGGAAGAAATATGAGGGATGGTCATAGTCATAAATTTGGGAATTTATTGACAGCTGTCCCAAAGGGAGAATACTCAGCTTAGAATTGGGCTAATGCGTATAATTGCGTGAACAGGATTTCTTAAGAGTTTGCTTGGAGAAGTTGGGTTTAGGGGGGTGAATGGGTGCAACCTTGTATGAGGGAGCAGTAGTGAGGGTACAGTTAATGGAAGGTTGGGGGATCAGGTACTGATGGAGAAAGGTTTGCGGAAGGGTTGTCCGCTCTCTCAGTTGCTGTTTGCCTTTTGTGCAGAATCCTTTCTATGGGGTTGTGGATGAGGTGATGAATAGACAGGGGATGATGGGGGGTTTGCAGGGGCATTGTTGGGCATGTGGATGATACTACTGTACTGGTAATTGGTGAGGAAGATCTATACAGATGGTTGGTGGAGTAATTCAGATATTTGGGATGCTACGGTATGAGAGTCAATTAATGAAGTCGAGATTATTAGAGGTGGGGAATTGGATTAGAGGAACCTTGGAGGAGGGGTTGGGATGGACGTAGTAGACAGAATCAGGGGTTGTAGGGTATAGTACATGGCAGAGGGGCAAGAATGTAGGAGGGTGAATTCGGAATTAGTTACGAGCAGGGTTTTGGGTAGGCTTAGAAGCTAAGGGCTAGGGATGTAGCATTACAACAGAGAGTATTGGGGTTAACTCGCTTTTCAACAGTAAGGTGTGGGGGGGGGGGAGTAGCAGAGGTGTTTTCCTTTAAGAGTACAAGACATTGTGGAAATCCAGAGGAGGGTTTTAAGTATGTGTTTGGGGGTTTGGGAGGGCATGGTTACCTAAGGAGTGGTAAGATGGATGTGCAATGAGGGGGTCTCGGCCTATTGGCGTTGGGTCCTAGAGTAATGGCTAATACATTAAACAAAGGTATATTTTGGGCAGGGGGGAACTGGGGTGTTATGGTGGGCAGGATGATGGAGGATGCATGCAGATGGTGGTGTGGTAGGGATTTGAGGGATTATGATACATGTTGAGGTTTTTATTGACTGTAAGACAGGGTCTAAATTAAAGGTAAAAATGGTTGGTGCATGCTATGGGGATCAGGGGTTTTTTAAAAAGGAGTCGCTGTATACAAACATAAAGACTGGGAGACCATCTGGAGGGAGTTTGGGTTGCTTAGAATACCAGTGGGGGTAAAGGAGTTAGTATATCGTTTTCTTATGAAATTTGGCCTGTAAGGAACAGCTGCATAAAAGGGTCTTGTAAGAGAGGCCCATCCTTGCACTGTGAGGACATCGAAACAAGCTTTCCCTCGGTATTTTTTTTTTGTCCCTCTTTGGAGGGGTGAGATTATGGATGGGGGCGTTACAGACTCTTGGGGAAAGGGGGGGGTGGTCTTTTCCCTATGGGTTTTATTGTTAGATGTAAGTGGAGTGCCAAAGGGATGTGGGGAAGGGCTTTAATGTATTTTCATAGCAGATTATTTATTGCACTTGGGGGATGAGCAAGGAAGGGGAGATTGAGGATAAAAGCATTACGGCGAGGTTTTATAAATATGTGTAGGAATAGACAAGTCTATGGGCAGTGGGCAACCAGCTTCTTGGGGGGTTACCGGAATCTCACTGAGGGTCAGGGGGGGGGCAATGGGTTGGTATCCTTCCGAGGGATGTATGTGGGTATGGTGGTTCAGCAGCAAAGTTGTGTGGATAGTGTGCGGGAATGGATGATGTGAAGGAATGCGATATGTGGGTATACTAGTTATAACTCTGTTATGCTCCCTCAATACAGATAACTTTCTAACCAAGGTAATAAACCTTGGGATCTCGGGTTTAGCACAGTACTGTGTTAATTTTAAACCCATGTAAAATTAATTGCTGTTACGAAATTGCCCGTGGGCGCTGTTACCCGCATATTTCATTGTTGTAAAAAATAAATGCTTTAGGTTGAATTACTGGTATGTTTAAAAACCTGGAACAACATACCGTTCCCTTTTACACACAGGAGAAGGTGTTTTAAATGGTTAAGGTTTATGTTTTTTAGGGACCCCATTTTAATATTTAATAATAGTATGATGTAATCATACAAGCTATATTGGGCCTCATTATAGAGGAACAATGCAGAGTGAGGTTTGGGTGTTGGATGTGTTGGGGTTTACAAAGATTGTTTGTAATTATTTAAGTATCATGAGGTAATGCAATGGATAACTCGTTTTGGATATGCTGAGCAAAAGTTTCAGTTAAAGTTTGGGCTTATAATGTATATACGGTGATGTGGTCAGTCTCACCAGAGTATTGGTTTTAAAATAATGTTGAGGTAGAGTTTGGTTTGTTCTAACTTAATAAACCTGATTGTTATACGTGATGATGGTACATTTTTGTGAATCAAAAGTATACTGTTTTTTTTTAGGGTTTTCCATATATTTGTTTGTTTCACTTATGTATTATTTGAGTTCCAGTAAGCACTAAAAACCTTTTGGACATTGCATGTTTTTTTTAAGTTTTTTTTTTTTGGTTTTTTTAGTTATAATAGGTATGAGGGGTTAATTTACTCCAGGGTTTGCCTAATACTTTTTTTGATGTGGAAGTTTTGATTGTGTTTACCCTTTATAAACCAGATTTTTTCGATGAGTATGTTCTAGTTGATGAAAAACTGGATACTGTTCTTTTAAAAAAATAAAAAAAAAAACTCCTGCTCGGGAATCATCTCATAAATTTTATTAAAAGTAATTCCCTCACCCTGTATCCTCATTCTTAGCCAGATGCACGAATGACAGATAACACACGACTTGGGGGTACATCAAGATAAGCTCTAAAGGTTTTTTTAACAGTTGGGGAAAGATCACTCAGCTATACAATCAAGGTGACTTTAAGCTTGTAAAATTTCTTTAGCTTAAAAAGTAATGGTATACACTTGGGTGGAACATTAAAAACACTTATAACTCGTATTTCAGGTTAAACCCTTTTTCTTGGAAAAAAAATTTGGGAAACTTATTCTACAAATAAAAAAAATATCACCTATCGAACAAAAATGAATGTTGAAAATGTGAATCAGGGGCCAAGACAAAACCAATAGATGAGTTCCTTCTACAAAGTTTGGGCGCTTCGGACGAAGTGTGGCAGAAGTTTCTTTCCTTGTGTGATTCCTCTGTAAGTGGGAGTCGGGGGAAAAAAATCTGGTAGGTTTTTTTTGTCCACGGGGGTTCCTTGTGAAGTTTGTAAGTTCTGGGTCATTAATAGATGAACTTTAATTGCTGTGTCGTCAGTTTCAAGATTACAACACCTCCTTTACTATTCCTATCAACCCCAGTCCATTGAGACATTCGTCACTAAAACCCTGGGGACAAGCGGACGGGCGCTGAGCCTGCCCCCTCTGCACTATTGACAATTTGATTTTCACAAAATGGCGCAGGGGGCAAGGCTGGGTAAACTGCGCTAGAGGGGGTGCGGGGGCTGCATATGCCCATCGGCTCAATTTTCTCCCTGCTACTCGGGGACAAACGGCATTGAAAATAAGAGCTGTTGGTGTGGCCTTGAACGGGGCATCCCTGTTTTTGTGAATTTTCGCAATGCTTGGTATCAAAGACAGTCACCGATTCCCCAGGACTTTGTGTGCCAGAAATCCTCTGTGATGGTAAAACAGGAACGACCTTTCAAGGCGATGGGGCGGACCGCATGCCGGTTTGAGAAGTACTGGGCTTCACATGGTGAATTTGGGGAAAATGGGAAAGGGAAAGGAAGGATCTAGCTGGGATGCATGAGGGAATTTCTCTTTGAAAAAGACATTGAAGCACCCATTTTTCCTATGTTTACCTTGACGACTTCGGACACAAGTATGGGACCTACACAGGGCAAAGACGTACTTTTCATTGTGCATGCCTATGACCCCATTCCTGTGCAGTTGTTCAACGACAGGGTTACAGGTGGGTGCTCAACGAAGGAGGGATCAAGGAAAGGAGACGATGGAGGGACACGACCTGAGTCGCCTCCTTTTTTGCAAGGCTTGGAGTGTGGAGGTCGACGAGGCGAAATTGAGGAAGGGGAAATTTAACGGTTTTTCCCGGGGGGGGGCCCAAACCTGCCGGGCAACACCAAGACCGGGGGGTGAGGGCCCTGGGAAGGACAGGGCCGTGGAGGCCACCAATTTACCCATTTGGGCCCCCGACGTTAGGGACTCCCGGGGGAGGCTCCATTGAAAAGGGGGTTGTGGTGCCCTGGATTCTGCCCCGGTTCCAGGGTGTGGGGGGGGAGTCGGAGGGGGCCCCCAAATTGATATGTTTTCAAATTGGTACTGTGGTGGCAAATGCAGAGGATGGCTTCCGGGGGGAGGGTGGGGGAAGGCCGAAGTCATGGAAAAAGCAGCCGTGATCTCGGGTGGGAGAGTGACAATCCCGGGACAGCACCAGGGAAAAAAGGTTTTTGGGCGGGTGTGGGGAGCTGGACCCGGGGGGTCCAGAGGAAGGGACCTGGAAAGGAGGGCCCAAGGGGGAATGAGGGGCCAGGGAAATTTAGGAGGAAGAGGGGAAAAGGGGTGTTGCAGTGCATAAAAGGAAAACCTCCTTTGAGGGTCAAAAGTCTCTCATAAATATTAATTGATGAGAAACAAGGAAGTGTCTGGTTTTAAAGAGTTCTATTAGTTAGGGGAGATGTTGTGTTGTACAAGAGTACAACCACAAGCCGGGTTTTTATGTTTGGGGATTGAGAGGGACCTGTTATGCAGACACCACCGAGATTGAAAGGAGGATGCTATTTTGAGAGGGAGGCTGCCCGTTTACTGTACACATTTTTGAGGAGGGGGGAGGAGGGGAGGGTTTATACGGGTGGGGTGTGGGGGGGGGACAAAATTCCTTTGTGTGTGTTTATTGCCGGCGAGGGGGACAGTTGGGTTTAAAAAATGAGTTTGTACATGATGGTTCATAATCCCAGGTCACTTCCACGTTAGCTTGGGGGGGGTGACTAGAATTGTGTCATAATTGTAGGGTGTGGGAAACCCAGGGGACGGGAATTTTTTCTGGCAGTTAGAAAAGGGGGCTGTTAACTGGGGTGGGTTGGTGGATGTGGGGGGGGTTTTGGGGATGGAGGTGGAGCAAACCTTTTGAGGCGGGGGATGCAGCGAGGGTGGGCAGAATATCATAACGAGAAAAGCAGTGGGTTTGGAGAGTAAGGGGCTTTGGGTGTGCTTTTTTTTTAATACAGGGTGTTTTGGAGTTTGGGATGGGAGGGATGGCCGAAAAGATTGAGTTATTTGGAAAATTTAATGTTCGGTTATTCAAGATGTCAGGGGAGGGTCTTTTTTGCACTTTGGGGAAGGTTTTTGGGGTGGGGGGCACGTGAAGGGGGGTGTGTTTGGGAGGTGGGATACAGTGGCGAAGAAAAGAATGAGAGTTTTATTTCGTCAGGGGAGGGTTTAGAATCAGCTGGGTTATGGGCTTATTGGGGACTTGAGGGGAGTTAAGGGGGTATATAAGGGGGGTGGGAGCCCCCCGTGGCAACATAGAGGGAGTGAAGGAACACAATGAATTGCAAAAATGATGGTTCGATCAGCAAGGGTTTAGGGGGGGTTGGGAGTTCATTTTGGGGGAATGGGCCATCGGGTGTGACCCGCGGGCAGGGGTTTTCGGCGCATTGCTAGGAAATGGTAGGATTGAGGGTCCACGAGGGCATGGGGGGGATAGGGAAGGGCAAGAGCGGGTTTCAATGGAGGGGATGGGGGGGAGTTGATCTTTGGGTTTGTGCATAAGAAAGTTGGGTGTGAGTGAGGGGGCATTAAGGAGACGGGAGATTGGGTGCAGTGTGTGCTTTACAGGGACAACAGGGAACAGTTACAGGGGGCTATCATGGGAAAGGTGTTAAAGCATTTAAGGGTATGAGTCGGGGGGAATGCACCGGGGACAGGGGGCTCCCCCCGACTTTTTTAAAACACTTGGGGGTATTGAAACTTTTTTGGTGCACTTTTTTAATAACATGAAAGACGGGGTGCCGGGGGGGTTTCAAGTGCAGCGATTGTAGTTTTGGTCCAAAGGTATAGTCATACACGGTGAAGGGTTACGAATAATATCCTCATGTGTGCAGACACAAACTCTTTTCAAAATTTTGGGAACCGATTAAAAGGGTATTTGGGAAAAAATTTTAGTGGGGCCCAAAATGGGGTATGGGGAAATCAATGTTAGGGCAGGGGTTTTAGAAGGTTTATTTGCACGTTTGGGGGAGGTTTGTGGGATGGGGTGCACGTGAAGGGGGGTGTGTGGCAGGTGGGATACATGGCGAAGATGAAGAATGAGAGTTCATTTCGTCAGGGGGCTGAGAATCGCTGGCTTATGGGGGTTATTAGGATCTTGAGGGCAGTTTTAAAGGGGGTATTATGAAGGGGGGTGGGGGCCCCAGTGGCAGACATAGAGGGAGTGAAGGAACGGGGGGGGGGGGGGGGGGGGGGGGGGGGGGGGGGGGGGGGGGGGGGGGGGGGGGGGGGGGGGGGGGGGGGGGGGGGGGGGGGGGGGGGGGGGGGGGGGGGGGGGGGGGGGGGGGGGGGGGGGGGGGGGGGGGGGGGGGGGGGGGGGGGGGGGGGGGGGGGGGGGGGGGGGGGGGGGGGGGGGGGGGGGGGGGGGGGGGGGGGGGGGGGGGGGGGGGGGGGGGGGGGGGGGGGGGGGGGGGGGGGGGGGGGGGGGGGGGGGGGGGGGGGGGGGGGGGGGGGGGGGGGGGGGGGGGGGGGGGGGGGGGGGGGGGGGGGGGGGGGGGGGGGGGGGGGGGGGGGGGGGGGGGGGGGGGGGGGGGGGGGGGGGGGGGGGGGGGGGGGGGGGGGGGGGGGGGGGGGGGGGGGGGGGGGGGGGGGGGGGGGGGCCCAATTGGAAAACATATGGGGTGGTTAGAAGGGTTGATACCGGCCACATGTGAGGGAGGTAATCAAGGCCGATTACGCATAGGCAAACAGATTTGCCTAGGGCCGCCATTGGGGGCCCCCCGGTCCAAGGGGTTCAGGGGCTCATCCAAGACGGCACATGGGTTCAAGTCAAAGGGGTCCCTACCTAAAAAGTTCAAGTTTTGGAGAGTAAAAAATTTATTTTTTTAAAAAATTTAAACAAAACAAAAATAAATAATGAAAAAAAATAAAATAAAATAAATAAACCTAACCAAGATGGCAACACTCAAACGCCTTGTTTTTCATCAGAAAACGTGTTTTTCCCCCTAATGGGTGAGTATGGGGATTCCCCTCCAATTTTCTGTATAATTAACATTTCAAGATTTGAACTGTGACAAAATTAACTGAAGTGTTGATGTTTAGACATTATTTTTTATGGAAAAAATGTTTGTTTTCGCCTCTAAATGCTAAAGGGAGGTATTGATGGGTTACTTGACCAGAAAGATGCGGGACAGTAAAAAAACGAAATTTTTTGGTAAAAATACTATTAAAAAAAAACCTTTAAAAACCCCCAAACTAAATTTCCCGTTTGTAGTTTTAAAAAGATTTTGCCCTGTCTTTAAGTCTTTTTTAAATTTCAAAAAACAGATCTCAATTGTTGATTTTTCCTACATCACTTCCTCGCAAAGTTTAGTTTTTAAAGTTGCTACGGAAGTAATTGGTAGAAACATAAATTAATTTACTACTTTTTCCCCAGAAACACAAAAAAAAGGGGGGGCCCACATCAGAAAATCTTTGGTTTGGGTGAAATTGTCCTGCATTTTTTAATTTTCTCATGCCCTTATCTATGGGGGTAGGCCATATATCATGCAAAACATAAGATTAGTTTATTTATAAAAATGGAAAATTTAAATACCATTGTGAAATTGTTTTTTGGGGACTCGGTTTTGATTTCTTTTTAAGTAAATTGGAGATCAAGGGTTTAATTAGTAAAATTTTCGTACCCAAAAATCACTAACCTAATCTATGGTAAAAGTTCGTATAATGACTCCTTTCTGGTAACTTTTTAAAATTTTTTGATGCGCAGCCAGGGGAAAAAGGGGTACAAGGCCTATCCCCCCCAATTAAACAGAAAAAAAAATTTAATTTTAATTTAAAAAATTTAAATTAAAAATTTTGGGTTTAATGGAAAATTTTTTTTGTATGTTTAAACAACGGGTGATCACCCCCAATTTATGGCTTCCGTGAACGTGATGTTGGACGTTCTTACGCGTGGGGGCCCACAGAAAAAAAAGAAGAAAATTCAAGAAGAAGAGAAAAAAAGAAAGATGTAGGAAGCGGCAGAAAGATCACAGACATGCTCACGAAAACATTTTCTGATGTTACAAGTACAGTTGAATCTGCAGATACGTCAGATCATACGGGAAGCTCTCCCTCCTTTAAATTTCCCCAGCCAGCTCTATTTTCTTTTGTGTCTCCTCTCAATGTCTCAAACTTTTCCACCCAAACGGGATTTGTTTAAAAGATCCTCCCTCATCCAAATTTTAACCCCAAATTTTCTCTATGATTGCTTTCATTGCAAAAAAATTCAGTCAAACCCCGGGAACTTTGCCCTTTAGGAAATCAGCAAGGATTTATGATGAGGGAAGTCGTCGTTGTTTAAAGTCATCTATGTTTTATGGGGGAAGTTTGCAAATTCAGAAACTGTGAAAAAAATCTGGATGGTATACTCTAAAAGTCGGGAAAAGTGTCTGTTCGCATCAAGCTTTTTTCAAACCAAAAAAATACCTTCACACAGGGGTTCAATGACGGGAAAAAATTTCCCAAGCGTTTGGGGAAACATAAAAAACAGCCCCACTCAAAAGGAGCTGCATTTTACCATGAAATTTCGTGCACAAAAAAAAAGGCTTTTTGGGTTTCTCATTTGGAAAATCAAACTGAAAACGACGCATTTAAATTGGAAAAAAAGTTTAAAAAGAGTTGTTGCTTTTTGAAAAATTTCTTAGCCTAAAAAAACTTGTTTTTTTCCCCGGGGAGAAATGGGGTTTTTTTTGGTTTGGGGAAAAACAATCTTTTTCCTGGGGATCATTAAAAACTGTTAGCCAATTCGCCCAAATTCTTAGCAAATCATGTGTCACCCCTTGGGGAAACCCGGGAAAAGAGGCACTGTATCTTACATGTCTTTTCAAATATGCAATGTTTTTAAATTGAACTATGACTAAGAAGGCCCTAAATAACATAATAGAGTTTTGAAAACTGCAAAATTTTTTGCAATAAGTGAAATTTCAACACCAATATTCACTTACAGATAAATTGACTTTCCCTTGTTCCTTTGTTGGACTCCATTGGAAACCTGTAGACGCTTTAAAAAATTCATTCCCCCTTTTAGGCCAAAATGGGAAACAATGATGAATGTAGTGGGGGATACTCGTTTGGGAAAAAAGATCTACTATTATGGTTTGCCGGGGCCAAAGCTACGAAAAAGCAAGTAACAGGTCGGGTAAATTTTAATGGATTCCCAACCCCGTATCAAGAAAAATAAACCCCACTTCTAAAATATGTGCCCTGTTTCAGCAAAATTCTTTTAAAATCTTGTTGGGTCATGGCTGCGGAGTGTTGTGTCGCTGCAGTTTCATTTTTTGGATTTTTACAAGAACTCTTTTTTTTTCTCTGCTTCAAGCTCGGTGGAGTATACCAAGTAAACCATTCTTGGAGATGTCATAAAAATCTTTAAACAAAAAACAAGGTGGTCACGCCTAAAAAACTTACCAAACCTTATTATAACAAGAACAATTTTTTTTTACCCAAACCCCAACAAAAAAAATTTTTTTAGATTTTTTTTACAGAAATTTTAAATACAAAACAAAAAACAGTGAAATAATTTTTTTGTTAGTTTCAGAATGTTTTTTGGCCCGAAATTTTTTGCTACACAAATTTTCATTTGCCCTATAGGGCAAGATGAGCTTTTGCTTTTTAAAACCCAAATCGAAGTTCTCCCTATTCGGCACGGACATATATATATAATAAATATATAAATATATATATTTTATATATATAAATATATAAATAAATATATATATATATATATATATATATATGAAATATATATATAAATAAAATATTATTATATATATAAAATATATAAAAGTATATATATATAATGTAAAATATATTTTAAATTTTTTGAAAACCACGAACGATGGTTTTGATCAATAACAACACTGCCTACCCAAGGGGATTCATTTTTGTACTAGCCTGCCTCCTGGCCCTGTTTTTAAAGCGTCATGTATTCTCGCTTCCCTTGAGGCAGGCCAGTCAACATGGGTTCAACCCTTTGGCTAGCGCAGTGTTTGTTATTGCATATTATTTAAAATATTATATATTTTAAAATCAATAACAACATGCGCTACCCAAAGGGATTCAAACCCCATTTGAAACTGGCCGGGCTTCATGGTAAGCAAGAATGGGAAAAAAACTTTTATTTTTTTTTAACTACAACGTTTTTTTCCTTACCAAAAAAGGCAAGCGAAAATTGTGCTTCCATTAATTTCAAAAAACTCTTTTTGCCCCCTAACAAAAAAAAATATTTTTAAATTTTGTGGGTTTGGTTTTTAAAATTAACTGAAAATTTTTTATCTAAAATTTTTTTGTTGGATTAGGAAAAATTTTAATTTGCGTTTGCCATTAAAAAAAATAGTATTTTTTAAAAGGTTCTTTTCGAAAAAATTTTTAAATTTTTGCACAAACCCATAAAGGGAAAAAAAAAAAAATTTTTTAAAACGTATTAGAAAAAATTTTAGAAAGAAAATCTTAAATGATTTCTTGCAATTGCCCAAATTTTTAACCTTTTTCGAAAACGACATATAAAATTTCAACGAACCTTCCGTAATCCGCCCGAAGCAATGAAAACCTAAAAAAAAACAAAACATTCTTCTCTGGGAGAGGACTGAAGAAGCCACTAGTTGGCAAAAGGTTTTCCCTAATAAAAAATTCCCGAACGTTGCACAGCGTTATTTTTCCCTTTAAAGGGCCATGCCCAGGTTTTACTTGGGGTCCCCCGTGTAACGCCCACCGCTACAATTATTCTACTGAACCAAAACCCCTGTGTGGGAAATTACCCTTCATCCACCCCCCGTTTTTTTCTCGTTTCTGTCCCAACTCTATATTTTCACTTTCAGACAATTCTTGGGCCCTTTTGGCACTTGTTTTTCTACCTCTTCCTTTTGTATATCAAAACTTAAGTGAAAATCCAAGTCCATCGTTTTGTTTTCGTCCAGGGGAAAATGTTTAAAACCCCTCAGTTATTTCCCAAACTTTATAAAGCCCTTAAAATTCATGTAGGGCTTTTAGGACAGGATCTCTCTTATCTGAGACCAAGTTGTTTTCCCCTAATGAAACCTCTTTCTCTCTTTTCTCCATTTCGATGAACAGAATGGCAGTAATATTTTGTCAGTAATATTCTGACAGTAATTCAGTGATTTAAGTTGTCCCTTTCCCATAAAAAAACAAGGATTATATTAATGTAAATTTTTAATTATCCGGGAGCCCGAATTGTTATGAAATGGAAGTGGCCAAAAAAAAACAGCTATGCCAGTGGGAAAGATAAAAATGCGTTTTATTGGCACAAGTTATTTCTGGCATCTTGGGTTTTTTCATTCTACTAAAAAGCTGTGTATGAGTATGTCTCCCACGCTTAAATTTATTTTAAATTATACCTCTGGTTTAACCCCCCCAGAGACTAAAGGAAAATTAAAAACCCTTTAAAAACTAAGTTCGTAGATTCATCCTAAGTTTCCTATTGGGCATTTTCGATCTGCCCCAAACAAATTTTTCTAAAAAAAATTTTAAAAGTCATAACCATCAAAGGGTCCAAAACCCGTGCCTTTAAAAGATCAACTTCCTGGGAGTGAAGCATGTTTTTAGGATAATTTTTCCCAAGAAAGGGAAAAAGAGCAGGGGTAAAGGAAAGGGGAAAAAAACTCCCCTCACAGAAGACACGAAGAGTCATGGCTCCTCAGGAGTGCTAGAATATTTGATACCGAAAAGGGGCTTTAAACCCGGGAAATTTAAAATATCGAAAATTAAGTTAAAGGCTCTTACAGGAACCAGGGGAGCCAGGAGGGGTTAAAGGGGTTTTGAAATGGAAAAAAATTCAAAAAATTTTTTTTCATATTTCCAAAAACAAGGGAAATTTCCACATCTGTATTTGGGCCCCCTAAATCAGACAGGATGGGAATTACACAGATGACAAAAAGGAAATGAGTTTAAAAAAATTTTAAAATTTCCCCTTTCGACTCTGTGTTTTGTGAACCACTAATCGGTCTGAGGGGCGAAGACCCAAAAAGATTTTTTTCATGAATGAAACCCCAAAACTCCTAAATGTATGCCCCGATTTCCGACATTTCCCTAACTCCCATTTGATTTCGAAAAAACCATTGCAACATTCCCCCTTTCACTCAGCCCCGGGCCCCGACTTTGGGGAAATTTTGTTTTTTATTAAGAACTCAAGAAACCCCCCTCGGCGGGCCCTTAATTTCAAATATGGAGGAGGACTTGGACATGGGTGAAAATTTCCCCAGTTTACTTTAAAAAAAATATAATTAAGGGCCCCCCCCTTAAAGGGGGGAGCACGCATTTGCTAAAACAAAGACCAATAGCTCTGACGTCCCCCTTTTAAATTTTTTGAAAGGTGCTAAGAAGCAGGATTGCAAATCACCTGGTTTCCCCCAAATTTTGCACAATCCAGGGCAAAAAGGGGCAGGGGCCAAATCGCTCCTGCCCTCTCAAAAATCCCGGGTCTCTTTTATAAGGGCCTTTGGTTTCACTGGAAGAAAAATTTGAATGCAGATGTAATATACACAGGGCTTTTTCAAAAAACATTTAACAAATGCGATATAAAAAACGTGCAAAGGAATAACCCGGAAAGGGGGGAAAGAATCTTTAAAATTTTTAAAAAATCGAACACAAAGAATAGTGGTCCCAAAAGAGTTTTAAAACGGGGGCTGCCAAATTTAAAAGCTCCCGTTCCACAAGGGACAGTACTCGCCTCCCCTCTTTTTCCTTTTCTCATATCAGACATAGACAGAGATATACATCACAGCACCGTAAACATCCTTTGTGGGGTGAACTAGGGTCTGCAAGAGGCGTCATCGCTGGGACGCGGGTTTAAACCCCCAAGGGAAAATATAAATAAAGTTTTCCATGGGCAACGGTAAAAAAATTTTGAAGTTTAAAAGAGGACAAATTCCAACAAATCCGTTATGGAAAACTGGGGGAGATAATAACTAAACAAGTATACTACAGATTTGGGGATACAATAGACAAAAAAAAAATGAAAGGGGGACCGGGAGTATAATGTCTGGGGGATCTCATTTTCAAGGATCACACATCCCACATCCCCACGGCAAGGAAAATGATAGGATGGATTTGAGAACGTTCAAACGATAGTCCAACCCAAAGAGACCCTTTTTCAAATCACTTGTTCTTCTAGGCGGGAAATACTGCTGTACATTAAAATCTCCATTCAAAGAGGTGAAATTGCAGATTAAATTACAGAGATCCTTTACTGACTATAAAGTTCTGTCAAGCCCCTTTTTAACTACTGGGGAACGTTTGGAAGCACTTGATTGTACTCGTTGGAACGCAGGAGGAGAGATATATCATAATTAACTTGGAAAATTTGGAAGGAATGGCCCCCAAAATTGCCAAGAAATCACTCCCACGAGTAAAACTGGGAGGGATGCAAAACCCCCCCAATAAAAAAGGGGGCCCCAGGGTACACAAAGGGGGAAAAACCAAATGTGGGGGCCCCAAAGGGACTTTTAACAGCCTCCCATCAAGCAAGGTGAATTGCCAAAAGCCCCCGGCTGCCTTCAAAAGAGAGCTGGCAGATACAAAGTAAGTGCGGTCACCGGGGTGGGCTCGTACGTTGGGCTGCTGCGGTCAGCAGTAACAGCTGGTTATTTAAGCCCGATCCATCGGGAGGGGTGGCATGGAACGGGCCGCGGGGGGGTTGATCTCCCGGGAAAAACCTCCAGGTATCCAGGTATCCAGCAAAAACCTTTTAGTCAACGTCGTTTTCTATTTTTTTACTTTTACTATTAATAAACCGACCCGGAAAAAATACTTCGTTATTGAATCTTCATAGCTAAATTAGTAAATAAAAATTAAAAAAACAGCAGTCTGATTTTCATAACAAAAGAAAAAAACGTTTACTGGGAAATTTTGTCTGTCTCATAAGATATTTGTGTTCCCCTTTTTGTTTCCAGTAAGACAGGTTTGTTCCCTTGTTGTTGTCTCGTAAGACAGGTTGTTTTCCCCTTGTTGTCAGTCTCGTAAGAGGGTTGTGTTACCCTTGTTGTTGTTCAGAAGACGGTTGTTTCCCTTTTTGTTGTCTCAGTAAGACTGGTTGTTTTCCCCTTGTTGTCTGTCTCAGTAAGAGGGTTTGTTTTCCCCTGTTGTTGTCTCAGTAAGACTGTTGTGTTCCCCTTGTTGCTGTCTCAGAAGGGGGACTGGTTTTTTCCCCCTTGTTGTCTGTTCAGTAAGAGGGTTGTGTTACCCTTTTTGTCGTCTCAGAAAGGGGAGGTTGTGTTACCCTTGTTGTTGTCTCAGAAAGAGGTTGTGTTACCCTTTTTGTCTGTCTCAGTAAGACTGGTTGTTTTCCCCTTTTGTTGTTGTTAGAAAGGGACGGGTTTTTGTTACCCTTGTTGTCTGTCTCAGAAGACGGGTTGTGTTCCCCTTGTTTCTGTCTCATAAGACTGGTTGTGTTCCCCTTGTTGTCTGTTCGTAAATGATTGTGTTACCCTTTGTTGTCGTCTCAGTAAGACGGTTGTGTTCCCCTTTTTTCTGTCTCAGTAAGACTGGTTGTGTTCCCCTTGTTTCTTCTCAGTAAAACGGGTTTGTGTTACCCTTGTTGTTGTCTCAGTAAGAGGGTTTGTGTTACCCTTGTTGTCTGTCTCAGTAAGACGGGGTTGTGTTCCCCTTGTTGTTGTCTAGAAAGACTAGTTGGTTACCTTGTTGTCTGTCTCAGTAAGAGGGTTGTTTTTACCTTGTTGTCGTCTCGAAGATGGTTTGTGTTCCCCTTGTTGTTGTCTCTAAGATGGTTGTGTTACCCTTTTTGTCGTCTCAGAAAGACAGGTTTTTTTCCCTTGTTGTCTGTCTCGAAGATGGTTGTGTTCCCCTGTTATTGTCTCAGTAAGACGGTTTGTTCCCCTTGTTGTCTGTCCATAAGAGGGTTGGTTACTCTTGTTGCTTTCAGTAAGAGGGTTGTGTTCCCCTTGTTGTCTGTCTCAGTAAGACGGGTTGTGTTCCCCTTGTCTGTTCAGAAAGGGGACAGGTTGTATTACCCTTTTGTTGTCTGTCTCAGAAAGAGGGTTGTTTACCCTTGTTGTTGTCTCAGTAAGACAGGTTCTTTACCCTTGTTGTTCATAAGACAGGTTGTGTTACCCTTGTCTGCCAGTAAGACAGGTTTATTCCCCTTTTTGTCTGTCTGTAAGGAGGGTTGGTTCCCCTTTTTGCTGTCTCATAAGACGGGTTGTTTTTACCCTTGTTGTCTGTCTCAGTAAGACAGGTTGTTCCCTTTGTTGTCTGTCTCAGAAAGACGGTTTTGGTTACCTTTTTGTCTGTCTATAAGATGGTTGTGTTCCCCTTTGTTGTCTGTCTCAAAAAGACAGGTGTTTTACCCTTGTCTGTCTCAGTAAGACAATTGTTTTACCCTTGTTGTTGTTCAGAAAAGAGGGGTTGTTTCCCCTTTGTTGTTGTCCAGTAAGACGGGTTTGTGTTCCCCCTTGTTGTCTGTTCAGTAAGACGGTTTTTTACCCTTTTTGTCTGTTTCAGTAAGATGGTGTGTTCCCCTTGTTGTCTGTTCGAAGAGTTTGTGTTCCCCTTGTTGTCTGTCTCAGTGACTGGTTGTTTACCCTTTTTTGTCTGCTCAGAAAGGGGACAGGTTGCTTTTAACCCTTTGCTCTTCAATAAGGCAGGTTGTTTTTTTTTTACCCTTGCTTTCTCTCAGCCCTGCTTCCCAAGGCGTCTTCTTTCCTTAAAATAGGAGCATTCCTTTACTCCCGGTATACCCGAGAGGAGATTTAGTCCTGACCCCGCCTTTTTCCCTAGTTTACTAAATCCATACGAAAAAGGGCTCCACGGCCTTATCGACCTTTTTTAAGCTATGTATGGACCCCCCTCCATTACTTTACTTCCAGTTTTTTCCCAAAATTTGACAACCCTAGGCTGAAGAAACACACCCTAATGTCCCTTTTACTTTTATGAGTTTCAATTTCACGTTGTCTATTTTTCCTGTGTCCCATCTGAAACTTTTGCAGTTCACCTTGCGCTTTAGTATTTAACGCTTTAAATAATTTTCCCTTTGCACCCTGTCCTTCACTTTTTTCCCCCTTAGCTCAAACCCAATCTTTTTGACGTGCTTCCCCTGGGTGGGTTCCATATGTCTGCGCACTTCAGTTAGTCTGACGTACATAGGTAGATGTGTTCCCTTTACTTGTCGAAACGCATCTTCTTTTTTCCCAGCGCCGATATGCTGCAGCAGTTATTTGGATGATGTCCCCTAAAAGGGTTATGTTGGTGGGGTTTTTGGCCTTTTGCCCCCCTGTATGTTTTGCGTCTTCTTTTCCCTCTCAAGTTTTTAAAACCTTGCCCCGGTGGGGTTTAAACCCCAAAGACCATTTGTGACCAGGTTACCCCTTTTTCCATCCTTTGTAATTTTTCCCGGCCCTGTCCTTTTTGTATTTTTCCTTATTTTTTTTCACGTCGCCTGCGAATGGGGAAACCCTAAATCTATCCTTTCTCTCATGTTATCTCGTATACAAGAAACAGCCCCGGGTCTACGACCGACCCCTTTTGGAACCCCGTTGACACTTTCACCTATTCCGAGACTTTGTCACGTACATCATTTTGTTTCCTTTTCCCGTCCCGGTTTCCCGACCCTTACAGCGTTTTTTCCCGTTATTTGTGCCTATCCCTAGCTTTTTTATTAGATATTTTGCAAAATTTTCACGCCCCGACTCTCCTTTTTTTTTTTTTCTGTTACCCTGCTGTAGAATGCAGTAGGTTTTTTGAAACTGGGGTTTTCCCTTCCTGAACCCTGCTTATTGTCTGTATGAAAACCCTTCCTTTTAGGTGCTGTGTGTGTGTGTGTGTGTGTGTGTGTGTGTGTGTGTGTGTGTGTGTGGTTTTGTGGTGTTGTGTGTGTGTTGGTTGAGTGTGTGGTTTTGTGTGGGTGTGTGTGCGTGTGTGTGTGTGTGTGTGTGTGTGTGTGTGTGTGGTTTTGGGTGTACTCACAGTGGTGAACGGTTGAATCATTGTTTTGGCCCTGTGTGAGTGGTTTTAGGTTCCAGAGAGAATGAGAGAGAGAGAGAGGAAGGGGGGAGAGAGAGGAGAGAGAGAGAGAGAGAGAAGGGGAGTTGGAGAGAGAGAGAGAGAGAGAGAGAGAGGGGAGAGAGAGAGAGAGAGAGAGAGAGAGAGAGAGAGGGGAGAGAGAGAGGAGAAAAGAGAGAGAGAGACAAAACAGAGAAAAGGGAGACAACACACACACACCACACCACCAGCAGCAGAAGCTAGGATAAGAGTTTAGAAGAGGAATTTAAAAATCTGAACCGCCTAAAAAACTAAAAACATTTTTTTTTTTGGGTTGACAACAAGACTGCTACCTCACCCAAAAAGGGGGACTGTAGGGGAAAAAAGGGGCACAATGATGGAGATGCTCTTTTAAGGAGACTGTAGCAATGAAAAGCTAATTTAGTGGAGGCCCTAACAGACAACAACAGAGCCCCAAAGGAAAAACGAAAGGGGAAAATGACGGCCACTGAGCCCAAATACATTAGCCCGTGAAACTGATGAAAGGAAAAACTGCATGGGGAAACCCAAATTAAATGAGGGGGACAAGGGGAAAGCAGTGGGAGAACGAAAGGGTGAGGTAGTCTTTGTGTAGGGCTCCGGGAAGTCGAAGGGGGGAAAATATAAGCAAAAAAAACAAGGGGGGAAAAAAAACAAATTGAAAGCATATGAAATCAATAGGAGAAGACGATATGACCCCCTGGAAAATTTTCGGAGAATAGGGGGGTTTTTAAAAAAAAGAACCCCGCCAGTGAGATGACCCTTTAAGGGGAGAAGCAACTCGGCCAGGGTCCGCAGGAGAAAGCACGATTAAGGGGGCAGACGGCATACAGGAAGGTTATCTCGACCGGACAGAACCAAAAAAAGGAAGAAACTGAGAGAGTGGACAAAGGCGAAAGGAGGAAAGGAGGGGAGGAGAAGACAGACAGGAGATCCCAGAAAACCCGGGAAAAGATCAAAACACCTCCCTCACAACTTCCTAAGAAGCCCCCCAACCAGGTCAACCCCCGTGCAACCAAACACTCAAAAAAAACACCCTGCCACATCCAATGCCCCCACAAACTAATTACAAAAATCCACCCCCCCCAACAAAAAAGTTCCTTACCAGGCTCCATTTCCACAACCCCAAAAATACCTCCCAGACCACAGTCTTTTGAAAGAAGTTAAGGGTGGTATACAAATGCAGATGGAATAACAAAAAAGTAGAGGAGTGGCAGAAAAAATCAAAGAGACTCCCCAAAATAATGCACCACGAAAAAAACCACCGAAAAATAACAGATTCAATCTTTCCATCCGGGGTATCAAAACCTCAGAAAGACAGAGGGAGGAGAGGGGGAGGAGGGGTTGCACTGCTCATTAAAAACCAGTGGGGTTTTGAGAAAATGGAAGGAATGGATGGCAGGGGGCGAAAGGGATACTTAGTAGGAACAATCCAGTCTGAGGGACTTTAAGGTGATAATTGCAGTAATGTAAAACCCCCACCACAGAACTGCAGAAGGCCAAGAGAAGATACGATGAGAGCAACAGAGCAATGATCGACACACTAGCCGAGGTGGCCAGGAGAGCACACATGGGGGAGCAAATTTATAGTTATGGGTGATTTCAATCAAAAGGAGATTGACTGGGAAAAACCTGGAGCCCCATGGGGGTCCCGAAAC
This sequence comes from Cherax quadricarinatus, assembly GCF_026875155.1. Taxonomy (NCBI): domain Eukaryota; kingdom Metazoa; phylum Arthropoda; class Malacostraca; order Decapoda; family Parastacidae; genus Cherax; species Cherax quadricarinatus. Next base: position 20,208 of record NW_026507267.1, read on the forward strand.
ATAGAGAGCCAAGATGATGGATGTGGTACTGGAGAACCTCATGCATCAACATTTTAGAGACATACCAGAGAGAGAGGAGGGGATGAACCAGCAAGGTTGGACCTTGTATTCACCATGAGTAGTTCGGACATCGAGGGTATCATGCATGAAAGGCCCCTGGGAGCTAGTGATCATGGGGTTTCTGTGCTTCGACTACATAGTTGAGCTCCAAGGGGAGAGAGTAGCAGGAATAGGCGGGGAAAAACCAAACTACAAAAGGGGGAACTACTCGGGGCATGGGAACTTCCTTCAAGACATTCAGTGGAGAGGGAACTGACAGGAAAACCAGTACAAGAAATGATGGACTATGTAGAAACAAAATGCAAGGAGGCAGGGGGAGAGGTTTTTTCCCCAAGGGAAACAGAATAAGGGGAAGAACAGAAGAGTCCTTGGTTCACCCAAAGGTGTAGGGAGGCAAAAACTAGGTGTACTAGAGAATGGAAAAGGTACAGAAGACAGAAAACTCAGGAAAAATAAAGAAATCAGCCGAAGGCCAGAAAACGAAATATGCACAATAAGAAGGGAGGCTCAGAGACAATATGAAAATGACATAGCATCAAAAGTAAAGACTTACCCGAAGCTGTTGTTTCAGCCCCATCAGAAGGAAAACAACAGTCAAGGACCGTTATCAGACTGAGGAAAAGGGGGATGGGGAATTCACAAGAAACGACCGAGAGGTATGCGGGAGCTCAACACAGGTTTAAAAAGGGTATTTACAGTGGAAACCGTGGACCCAGGAAATCAGAACAGGGGGGCACCCCAGCAAGTGCTAGATGGGGTAAAATAAAACCCAAAGGAGGGGTGAAGAAGGCTATGCGAATTGACCCTAAAAGGCGGTGGGACCAGACAAACTCCCCCATGGGTCCTTTAAAAGAGGGACAAGATTTGGTGACCCATTAACAAAGATCTTCAACACATCATTGAAACTGGGCAACTCCCTGAGGATGGAAAATGGCAAATGTAGCCCCAAATTTTTTAAAAAGGGAGACGGGCATGAGGCACTAAATTTCAGACCGTTCACAAAAGTGTATAGTATGAAAGGTAGGAGAAGATCATCGGAGGAGAGGGGGGGCACCGGGGGGAAAAAAAAACAAGTGTAAAATTGACAACCAGCAGGTTTCAGGGAAGGAAATTGTGTCAAAAACCCACAGAGTTTTATGAAAGGGTGACAGAAGTAAACAAAGAAGAGGGGGGGTGGATCGATTTCGTTTTTTGGACTGCAAGAAGGCCTTCGACACGTTTCCTCACAAGGGGTTATGCAAAAATGGGACCATGCAAAAATAACAGGAAAGGCACTGCAATGGATCAAGAAATCTGACGGGGAGGCAAAACGAGTCAGGGTTTACCGCGGGTTCGAGTGGGCGCCTGGGACAAGGGGGTTCCACAGGGGTCGCCCCTAGGACCTGTGCTGTCTGGTATCGTGAACGAATAAGGGAAAGGGGATGACTCGAAGGTCCTTTTTTTGCAGATGATGTGAAGTTAATGAAAAGAATAAAATCGGACGAGGATAGGCAGACTACAAAGAGACCTGGACAGGCACAAGCCTGGGCCCCCAACTGGGTCCTTGAATTTAACCCTGCCAAATTGAAAAGTCATGGAAGATTGGGGAAAGGGCAAAGAAGACCGCACACACAATATATTTTAGGATGGCCAGAACGATGCAAAACCCTCACTCAAAGGAAAAAGATGTCTGGGGGTGAGGTTATAACACCGACATATCTCCTGAGCGCAACATCAACTGATAACTGCTGCAAGCATACGGGCGACTGGCCAAAACCTACGGATTGCGTTTCCGATACCTCTGTAAGGATTGTTTTAGCACTCTGTATACCATCTACGTCAGGCCCTACTGGAGTATGCAGCAACCAGTTTGGATTCCACACCTAGTCAAGCTCGTCAAGAAATTACGAGAAAGGTGCAAAGGTTTGCAACAAGTCTAGTCCCAGAGCTTACGGGGATTGTTCCTATGAAATAAAAGTGAGTGGAAATCGGCCTGCGACACTGGAGGCCAGGAGGGTCAGGGGAGACATGATAACGACATCTATAAATTACTGCGGCGGAATCTATGACCGAGTGTGTGGAACAAAGGACGGGATGTTCCAGGAGATGGACACAGACAAGAGGTCACAATTGGAAGTTGAAGACTCAGATGAAATTCAAAGGGATGTTAGGAAGTATTTCTTCAGGTCAAAAGAGTACAGAGTAGTCAGGCCATGGAATAGCTAGGAAAGTTGATGTGGTGGAGGCAGGAAACCATACTATAGTTTTATGGCGAGGTTATGATAGAGCTCATGAGCCAGGGAGAGAGAGAACCTAGTAGCAATCAGCGAAGAAGGCGGGGCCAGGAGCTGTGACTCGACCCCTGCAACCACAAATAGGTGAGTACAACTCACACTCACTCACACACACACACACAACACACACACATTTATAGACAGTACAGACAGACAGGACAAGAGAGACTTGAGTGTGAGCAATATTCAAGCATTGTGTTATTGTTTGGATTTTACGAAAAATATTAAAAAAATACATATTTTGGTGGTCAGCGTGACAAAACGGAAAATGGTTGTGTGGACGAGCACCTGATGGGTTAGGAGGATTACCTGATGGGCTTTTAAAAAGGAGCACCTGATGGGAGGGAGGTACCCTGAATGGGCGGAAGTATCTGATGGGATAAGGAGAAAACCTGATGGGCTGAGGGAGCGGGTCCGATATGGTGAAGTAAGCACATGACGGGTTGAGGGAAGGGTCCTGACAGGGGGGAAGGAACCGTGGCTTCGATATCCCCGTGTACGGGTTGAAACATTAGTTACATGTTTCCTTTAAGACACCTGCTGCTCATGTTCACCTGCCAGTAGAAATAAGTACCTAGGGTGTTAGTCGACTGGTGTGGGTTCGCCATCCTGGGGGACAAAACTGATTTAATTTGCCCGAGAAACAGCTCTACCAAAACAAGAGGCTTTCTTTTATATAGTAGTATGGACAGTGATGTCAGCTAGGTCTGTATTACCTTGTACATGTACGGTGTAAAAAAAAAATTATTATTATTTTTGTTATTTTTATTATTATCATTATTATAATATTATGATGTGGGTGCAGGAAGCACATGATGGGTGGAGGAAGTAGAATTGATGGGTGGAGAGAGACATGCATGGGTGGGGAAGTTACATGATGGGTGGAGGAGTACCTCGGATGGGTGGAGGAAGTACATGATGGGCTGGAAGGTAGGACTTGAAGGGTGGAGAAGTAGATGATAGGGTGGAGGAAGTAACTTGGGAAATAATATTTTCTTTTGGGGGTGTGGAGGAAGTCATGATGGGTGTGAGGTATAACATGGATGGGTGGAGGAAGTACATGATGGGTGGAGGGTAGTACATGATGGGTGGTGGATGTAGATGATGGTGTGGAGGAAAGTACATGATGGGTGGGGAAGTACATGATGGGTGGGAGGAAGTACATTGATGGGTGGGGAAGTACATGATGGGTGGAGTAGTCCATGAAGGGTGGAGGAAGTAGATGATGGGGTGGAGGAAAGTACATGATGGGTGGAGGAAGTACATGATGGGTGACGAGGAAGTACATGATGGGGTGGAAGGTAGTACATGTTGGGTGGAGGGAAGTAGATGATGGGTGGAGGAAAGTACATGATGGGTGGGGGATGTTACATGATGGGTGGAGGTAGTAAATGATGGTGTGGGGAAGTACATGATGGGGTGGATGTTAGTACATGATGGGTGGAGGTACGTACATGATGGATGTGGAGGAAGTAGATGAATGGTGGAGGAACCGGTTACCATGATGGGTGGGAAGTAGATGGATGGGTGGATGGAAATGTACTTTGATGGGTGGTGGAAGTACATGATGAGTGGGGTAGTACTATGAATGGGTGGAGGAAGTAGATGATGGGTGGAGGGAAGTTACATGATGGGTGGAGGACAAGTACATGACTGGGTGGGAGGTAGTACATTGATGGTGGAGGATTGTTACATGATGGGTGGAGGTAGTATGACTGGGTGGTGGTTGAGACATGATGGGTGGTGAGTGAAGTAGATGATGGGTTGGAGGAAGTACTGAAGGGTGGAGGAAGTAGATGATGGGTGGAGGAAGTACTTGATGGGTGGAGGAAGTAACATGATGGGAGGAGGTAGTACATGATGGGTGGGAGGAAGTAGATGAATGGGTGGAGGAAGTACATATGGGTGGAGGAAGTAATGATGGTGGAGGAAGTACATGATGGTGTGATGGAAGTACATTGATGGTGGAGGGAAGTACATGATGGGTGGAGGTGAGTACATGATGGGTGGAGGAAGTAGAATGATTGGGTGGAGGAAGTAGTGATGGGTGGAGGAAGTAGTGATGGGTGGAGGAAGTACATGATGGGTGGAGGAAGTACATGGTGGGTGGAGGAAGTACCCCACCATGATGGGTGGGATGGTCAGTACATGATGGGTGGAGGAGTAGATGATGGTGTGGAGGAAGTAGATGATGGGTAGGAGGAAGTAGGATGACTGGGGGAGGGGGAAGTAAGATGATGAGGTGGAGGAAGTCACATGATTGGGGTGGAGGAAAGTAGAGATGGGTGGAGGAAGTACTTGTTTTAGGTGGAGGAATGACATGATGGGTGGAGGAATTACATGATGGGTGGAGGAAGTACAAGATGGAGTGGGGAAAAGCACATGATGGGTGGGGAGGAAAGTAGCTGATGGGTGGAGGAAGTAGATGAGGGGTGGAGGAGTAGGATTGATGGGTGGAGGAAGTAGATGAATGGGTGGAGGGGAAGTTGATGATGGGTGGAGGAAGTGATGATGGGGTGGAGGAAGTAGATGATGGGTGGAGGAAGCAACATGATGGGTGGAGGAAGTAAGATGATGGGGTGGAGGAAGTACCATGATGGGGTGGAGGAAGTACATGATGGGTGGAAGGAAAAGTACATGATGGGGTGGAGGAAATAGTAGATGATGGGTGGAGGAAGTAGATGATGGGTGGAGGAAGGCACATGATTGGTGGAGGAAATAGATGATGGGTGGAGGAAGTAGGATGTCTGGGGTGGAGGAAGTAGGATGATGGGTGGAGGAAGTAGATGATGGGTGGAGGAAGTAGATGGATGGGCTGGAGGAAGTTGATGATGGGTGGAGAAGTGATGATGGGTGGAGGAAGAACATGATGGGTGGAGGAAGTTGATGATGGGGGAGGGATACATGATGGGTGGAGGAAAGTACATGATGGGTGGAGGAAGTACATAGGATGGGTTGGAGGAAGTACATGAATGGGGTGGAGGAAGTACTGATGGGTGGAGGAGGCACATGATTGGTGGATGAAGTAGATGATGGGTGGAGGGAGTAGATGATGGGTGGAGGAAGTAGATTGATTGGTGGAGGAAAAGTAGTCGATGGTGGAGGAAGGTAGATGATGGGGTGGGGAGGAAGTAGATGATGGGTGGAGGAAGTAGTTGATGGGTGGAGGAAGTAGCTGCTGGGTGGGAGGAAGTAGGATGATGGGTGGAGGAAGCACATGATGGGTGGAGGAAGTAAATGATGGGTGGAGGAAGTTACTTGGATGGGTGGAGGAAGTACAAGATGGGGTGGAGGAAGTACATGATGGGGGAGGGAAGTACATGATGGGTGGAGGAAAGCACATGATGGGTGGAGGAGATAGGATGATGGGTGGAGGACAGTACATGATGGGTGGAGGAAGTGTGATGGGTGGAGGAAGTACATGATGGGTGGAGGGATGGCACTATGATGGTGGAGGTAGTATCATGGATGGGTGGAGGAAGTACATGATTGGGTGGAGGATGTTCCATGATGGGTAGGAGGACAGGGCACATGATCGCGGTGGTGGAAGTACTTGATGGGTGGTGGGGTACATGTTGGGTGGAAGGGAAAGATCTACGATGGGTGGGTGATAGTACATGAATGGGTGGTGGAAGTAGAAGGATGGGTGGAGGAAAGTACATGATGGGTGGAGGAAAGCAACATGATGGGTGGAGGAAGTACATGATGGGTGGAGGAAGCACATGATGGGTGGAGGAAGTACATGATGGGTGGAGGAAGCACATGATGGGTGGAGGAAGTACATGATGGGTGGAGGAAGCACATGGCAGGAGTGGAGGATGTACATGGCGGGTGGAGGAAAGCACATGAAGGGTGGAGGGAAGTAGATGATGGGTGGAGGAAGTCTCATGATGGGGGAGGAAGCACCTGATGGGTGGAGGAAGTAGATGTGGGTGGGAGGAAGTACATGATGGGTGGAGGAAGTAGTTGGATTGGGTGGAGCGAAGTACATGATGGGTTAGGAAGTACTTGATGGGTTGGAGGAACAAGGAGTACATGATGGGTGGATGAAGCACATGATGGTGGAGGAAGTAACATGATGGGTGGAGGAAGTAGATTGATGGGTGGAGGGAAAAGCACATGATGGGTGGAGGAATGATGTTGGGTGGGAGGTCAGTACATGATGGGTGGAGGAATTACTGATGGGCTGGAGGGAAAGCTCATGATGGGTGGAGGAGTACCATGATGGGTGGGGAAAGGCACATGAGGGTGGAGGACGTTTATGAAAGGTGGAGGAAGTAAATGTTGGGTGGAGGAAGCACATGATGGGTGGAGGAAGTAGATGGATGGGTGGAGGAAGCACATGATGGGTGGAGGAAAGTACCATGATGGGTGGAGGAAAGTTGAGGATGGGTGGAGGAAGTACATTGATGGCGTGGGGAAGGTGATGATGGGTGGAGGACGTAGTTGAGGGGTGGAGGAAGTACCATGATTGGGTGGAGGAAGAACATGATGGTTGGAGGATGTAGATGATGGGTGTGGAAAGTACTTGATGGGTGGAGGGAAGTAGATGATGGGTGGAGGAAGTACATGAATGGGTGGAGGGAAGTAGATGGATGGGTGGAGGAAGTACATGATTGGCGTGGAGGAAGTAGATGGATGGGTGGAGGAAGTACAGATGGGGGGGAGAAGTAGATGATTGGTGGAGGAAGTACATGATGGGTGGAGGAAGTAGATGATGGGTGGAGGAAGTAGATGATGGGTGGAGGAAGTAGATGATGGGTGGAGGAAGTAGATGATGGGTGGAGGAAGTAGATGATGGGTGGAGGGAAAGTAGTGATGGGTGGAGGAAGTAGGTGGATGGGGAGGAAGTACATGATGGGTGGAGGAAGTAGATGTGGGTGAGGAAGTAGATGATGGGTGGAGGAAGTAGATGAGGTGGTGGAGGAAGTAGATGATGGGTGAGGAAGTACATGGTGGGGTGGAGGGAAGTAGTGATGGGTGGGCTGGAAGTACTTGATGGGGGAGGAAGTAGATGATGGGTGGAGGAAATACATGAATGGGTGGAGGAAGCTAGAAGATGGGTGGAGGAAGTTAGATGATGGGTGGAGGAAAGTGGGATGATGGGTGGTGGAAGTAGATGATGGGTGGAGGAAGTAGATGATGGGTGGAGGAAGTAACATTGTGGGTGGAGGAAGTAGATGATGGGTAGGAGGAAAGTACATGATGGGTGGAGGAAAGTAGATGATGGGTGAGGACAGTTCTTGATGGGTGGGAGGAAATAGTAGATGATGGGTATGGAGGAAGTTACATGATGGGTGGAGGAAGTAGATGAATGGGTGGAAGGGAAAGTAATGATGGGTGAGGAAGTAGATGGATGGGGGGTGGAGGAAGTAGTGATGGGTGGAGGAAGGAGATGATGGGTGGAGGGAAGTAGATGATGGGGGAGGAAGTTGCATGATGGTTGGAGGAAGTAGATGAATGGGTGGAGGAAGAGATGATGGGTGGAGGAAGTAGATGATTAGGGTGAGGAAAGTAGTGATGGGTGGTAGGAAGTAGATGATGGGTGGAGGAAGTAGATGATGGGTGGAGGAAGTAAGATGATGGGTGGAGGACAGTAGCTGATGGGTGGAGGAAGTAGATGATGGGTGGAGGGAATTAGATGATGGGTGGTGGAGGAAGTAGGATGGATGGGTGGTGGAAAAGTACATGATGGGGTGGAGGAAGTACAATCATGGGTGGAGGAAGTAGGATGATGGGTGGAGGGAAGTAGATGGATGGGTGGAGGAAGTAGTGATTGGTGGAGGAAGTAGCAGATGGGTGGAGGAAGTAGCATGATGGGTGGAGGAAGTAGATGATGGGTGGGAGGAAAAGTAGATGATGGGGTGGAGGAAGTAGTGATGGATGTGGAGGAAGTAGATGATGGGTCGGAGGAAGTAGATGAATTGGTGGGAAGTAGGATGATGGGTGGTGGGAAGTACATGATGGGTGGAGGAAGTACAAATCGATGGAGTGGTGGAAGTGGGAATGATGGGTGGAGGAAAAGTAGGATGATGGGTGCAGGAAGTAGATGATGGGTGGAGGAAGTAGAAGATGGTGGAGGAAGTAGATGATGGGTGGAGGAAGTTGATGACGGGTGGAGGAAGTAGGATGATGGTGGAGGAAGTACATGAATGGGTGGAAGGAAGTACATCATGGGTGGAGGAAGTAGATGTGGGTGGAGGAATTACATGATGGGTGGAGGGAAGTACATCATGGGTGGAGGGAAGTAGATGATGGGTGGAGGACAGTACATGTTGAGTGGAGGAAGTACATGATGGGATGGAGGAAGTATTATGATAGGTGGGGAGGAAGTAAATTGATAGATGGAGGAAAGTACATGATAGATGGAGGAAGTACATGATGTAGGTGGAGGAAGTACATGCTGGGTGGAGCAACAGGAACCTGATAGGTGGAGGATGTACATGATGTGTGGAGGGAAAGTACATGATGGAGTGGAGGAAGTACTGATAGGTGGAGGGAAGTATATCATGGGTGGAGGGTTAAAGAAATATGATAGGTGAAGGAAGTTACATGATAGGTGGAGAAGTAATGAATAGGTGGAGGAAAGTAATGATAGGGTGGAGGACGAGTACATGATGGGGGAAGAAGTACATGTCGCGCGCGCCCCACCTGTGGAGGAAGGACATGATAGATGGAGGGAAGTCCTTGATGGGTGGAGGAAGTACATGAAGGGGTGGAGGAAGTACATGATAGGTGGAGGGAAAGTAACAAAGATGGGGGCAGGAAAGTATATGATAGGGGAGGAAGTACATGGGATTAGATGGAGGAAGTTATATGATAGGTGGAGGAAAGTAAAGTACATGATAGGTGGAGGGAAAAAGTACTGATGGGTGGAGGAAAAGTAAATGATAGGTGGAGGAAGTACAAGATAGGTGGGAGGAAGTCATGATAGGCGGAGGAAGTACATGTATAGGTGGAGGAAAGTACATGATAGGTGGAGGAAGTACATGATGGGTGGAGGAAGTACATGATAGGTGGAGGAAGTACATGATAGACGGAGGAAGTACATGATAGGTGGAGGAAGTACATGATAGATGGAGGAAGTACATGATGGGTGGAGGAAGTACATGATGGGTGGAGGAAGTACATGTTGGGTGAGGTAAGTACACGATGGGTGGAGGAAGTACATGATAGGTGGAGGAAGTACATGATGGGTGGAGGAAGTACATGATGGGGTGGAGGAAGTACAATGATAGATGGAGGAATGACATGATAGGTGGAGGGGAAGTACAGGGGATAGGTGGAGGAAGACATGATGGGTGGAGGAAAGTAAACATGATAGGCGGGAGGAAAGTACATGATGGGTGGGAGGACGTACATGATGGGTGGGAGGAAGTACTTGATGGTGGACGGCAGTACATTCAATAGGTGGAGGACAAAGGAAAGTACAGGATGGGTGAGAGGAAGTACATGATGGGTGGAGGAAAGTACAGGATAGTGGAGGAAGTACTAATAGAAATACATTAATGGCGAGGAAGTACAATGATAGATGGAAGAAGTACAATGGGTTGGGTGGAGTAAATGGAGTAAGTACATGGATTGGGTGGGAAGTACTTGATAGGTGGAGGATGTACATGTGGGTGAGGAAGTACATGATAGGTGGAGGAAAGTACATGATGGGTGGAAGGAAGTAATGATGGGTGGAGGAAGTACATGATGGGTGGAAGAAGTACATGATGGGTGGAGGCAGTACATCATAGGTGGAGGAAGTACATGATAGGTGGAGGAAGTACATGATGGGTGGAGGAAGTACATGATGGAAGGAAGTACATGATGGGTGGAGGAAGTACATGATGGGTGGAGCAAGTAACATGATGGTGAGGACAGTACATGGATGGGTGGAGCAAGTACATGATGGGGTGGACCAAGTACATGATGGGTGGAGGATTAACATGATGGGTGGAGGATGTTACAGTGGATGGTGGTGGTGAAGTTCTTATGTGGTGGAGGAAGAAAACATGCATGGGTGGAGGAAGTGCATGATGGTTGGAGGAAAGTAACATCATAGGTGGAGGAAGTACATCATAGGTGGAGGATGTACATGAACGGATTGGAGGAAAGTACATTGGGAAAGATGAGGAAGTACATGATGGCGTGGGAGGAAAGTACATGATGTGTGGGGGAGAAGTACAGATGGGTGGAGGAAGTACAGAACAGATGGAGGAAGTACATGGGAGAGTGGAGGGAGGAAACGGATGGGTGGGGAAGTACATGATTAATGGCAGAAGTACATGAGGGTGGAGGAAGACATGATGGGTGGAGGAAGTACATTGATGGAAGGGAGGAAGTACAATGATGGGTGGAGGAAGTACATGATAGATGGAGGAAGTAAAAAATAACTGGGATAGATGGAGAAAGTAATGATAAGATGGAGGAAAGTAACATGATTAGTGGAGGAAGTACATGATTGGTGGAGGAATTACATGATGGGGGGAGGAAAGTGGCATGATATGTGGAGGAAAGTAAATGATGGGGTGAGGAAAAGAACATGATAGATGGAGGAAGTACATGATAGGATGGGAGGATAGTACAATATTGGTGGAGGAAGTACATGATGGGTGGAGGAAAAGTAATGATGGGTGGAGGAAGTACATGATGGGTGGAGGAAGTACATGATGGGTTGGAGGAACAAGTACTGATGGGTGGAGGAAGTACATGATGGATGGTGGAGTACATGTGGGTGGGGAAGACATGATTGGGTTGAGGAAGTACATGATGGATGGAGGAAGTACATGATGGGTGGAGGAAGAACATGATGGGTGGAGGAATTACATGATGGGTGGAGGAAGTACATGTTGGGTGGCGGAAGTACATGATGGATGGAGGAAGTACATGACGCGTGGAGGAAGTACATGTTGGGTGGAGGAAGTACATGATGGGTGGAGGAAGAAAACACACACCACACACAAAAAAAAAAAAAAAAAAATTTACATGATAGGTGGAGGAAGTACATGATAGGTGGAGGAAATACATGATAGGTGGAGGAAGTACATGATAGACAGAGGAAGTACATGATAGGTGGAGGAATTACATGGCTTGGTGGAAGAAAGTACTTGATGGGTGGTGGAATTACATGATTAAGGTGGAGGGAAAGTACATGATAGAGGAGGAAGTAATGATAGGTGGAGGTAAGTACATAGATAGATGGAGGAAGTATGATGGGTGGAGGAAGTAACATGATTGGTGGAGGGAAGTATGTTGGGTGAGGTAAGTACATGGATGGGTGGAGGAAAGAAACAAAAAAAAATATACATGATAGGTTGGAGGAATTACATGATGGGTGGAGGAAGTACATGCATGGGTGGAGAGTAATGTAGATGGAGGAAGTACATGATAGGTGAAAGAAAGTACAGGGATAGGTGGAGGAAGTACATTGATGGGTGGGGGAGTACATGATCGGTGGAGGAAGTACATGGATGGCGTGGAGGACGTAACATGATGGGTGGAGGAATTACATGATGGGTGGAGGCAGTACATCATAGGTGAAGGAAGTACATGATAGGTGGAGGAAGTACATGATTGGTGGAGGAAGTACATGATAGATGGGAGGCAGTAACATCATAGGTGGAAGGACAGTTACATGATAGGTGGAGGAAGTACATGAAGGGGTTGGAGGAAGTTACATGATAGATGGAGGGGAAGTACATTAACCTAGAAGTACATAATGGAGGAAATTACATGATAGATGGAGAAGACATGTTGGGTGGAGAAAAAAGTACATGATGGGTGGAGGAAGTACATGATAGGTGGGGAAGTACATGATGGTGGAGGAAAGTTTACATGGATCAGGTGGAGGAAGTACATGATGTGTGGAGGAAGTACATGATGGGTGGAGGAAGTACATGATGGGTGGAAGAAGTACATGATGGGTGGAGGCAGTACATCATAGGTGGAGGAAGTACATGATAGGTGGAGGAAGTACATGATGGGTGGAGGAAGTACATGATGGAGGAAGTACATGATGGGTGGAGGAAGTACATGATGGGTGGAGGAAGTACATGATGGATGGAGGAAGTACATGATGGGTGGAGCAAGTACATGATGGGTGGAGCAAGTACATGATGGGTGGAGGAATTACATGATGGGTGGAGAAAGTACATGATGGGTGGAGGAAGTACATGATGGGTGGAGGAAGAACATGATGGGTGGAGGAAGTGCATGATGGGTGGAGGAAGTACATCATAGGTGGAGGAAGTACATCATAGGTGGAGGAAGTACATGACAGATGGAGGAAGTACATGACTGATGGAGGAAGTACATGATGGGTGGAGGAAGTACATGATGGGTGGAGGAAGTACATGATGGGTGGAGGAAGTACATGACAGATGGAGGAAGTACATGATAGACGGAGGAAGTACATGATAGATGGAGGAAGTACATGATAGATGGAGGAAGTACATGATAGATGGAGGAAGTACATGATAGATGGAGGAAGTACATGATTGGTGGAGGAAGTACATGATGGGTGGAGGAAGTGCATGATATGTGGAGGAAGTACATGATGGGTGGAGGAAGTACATGATAGATGGAGGAAGTACATGATAGATGGAGGAAGTACATGATAGATGGAGGAAGTACATGATTGGTGGAGGAAGTACTGATGGGTGGAGGAAAAGTACTTGTGGGTTGGAGGAAGTACATGATGGGTGGAGGAAGTACATGATGGGTGGAGGAAGTACATGATGGGTGGAGGAAGTACATGATGGATGGAGGAAGTACATGATGGGTGGAGGAAGTTACATGATGGGTGGAGGAAGTACTGATGGTGGAGGATGTTACATGATGAGGTGGAGGATGAACATGTATGGGTGGAGGAATTACATGAATGGGTTGAGTAAGCTACATGTTGGGGTGGCGGAAGGTTACATGATGGTTGGAGGAAGTCATGGACGCGTGGAGGAAGTACATGTTGGGTGGAAGAAGTGCATGATGGGATTAACGGAAGTACATGATGGGTGGAGGAAGTACATGATGGGTGGAGGAAAGAGTACATGGATGGATGGGAGGAAGTTCATGACGCGTGGTGAGGTAGTACAGATGGGGTGAGGAAGTTACATGATGGGTGGAGCGAAGTAACATGATATGAGGAGGATGTAACTTGATGGTGGTGGATATTACAACCCAGGAGTCCCAAAGGCCTGTTATCCTGGGTTGTAAAGGGGAGCAAAAAATAATCAATGCAGAAAACTTTTGGCTTTATTAATCTTGCACCTATTTGAAACGAAGTATGTACACTATATACACTATGTACACAATAGTTGATTAGTTGCACTTCCACAAGTAAGCGAAGCAGGAATAGAAGCCCATCGAGAGCAGGACCATGCTTCATCCCGCTCTAGAATGGGAAAAGACATGGGCAGACTGGAGAGTGGTTACCCACATAACCTCTGCGATTGCCAAAACCATATCTTTCATTGGCTGGAACCTGGGTACTGGTTGAACGGACAGGGGCCCCATCGCCAACCCTATAGTCCCTGGTTCTGCTGGTTGGGGGGAGATTAGCCTGTAAATGATGGTTGTGCGTACATGAGACCGTATAAAGGTTACGTACCCTTTGCATGCCACAGTGGAAGTAGTACATGATGGGTGGAGGTAGTACATGATGGGTGGAGATAGTACATGATGGGTGGAGGAAGTACATAGATGGGTGGAGGAAGTAACATGAGGGTGGAGGAAGTACATGATGGGTGGAGGGAAGTAACATGTAAGGTGGAGGAGTACATGATGGGGGGTGGAGTAATTTACAATGATTGGTGGAGAAGTACATGATGGGTGGGAGTTTTGAGTAGTACATGTGGAGTGGACGGAAAGTACATGATGGGTTGGAGGGAAGTAAATGATAGGTGGAGGAATGTATATTATGGGTGGAGGAAGTAATGGTTGGTTGGAGGAAGTTACATGATAGATGGAGGAGATTTATACATTGATGGGTGGAGGTAGTACATGATGGGTGGAGGTAGTACATGATGGGTGGAGGTAGTACATGATGGGTGGAGGTAGTACATGATGGGTGGAGGTAGTACATGATGGGTGGAGGTAGTTAACCATGGAAGGGTTCGGATGGAGGTAGTACATGATGGGTGGAAGTAGTACATGATGGGTGGAGGTAGTACATGATGGGTGGAGGTAGTACATGATGGGTGGAGGTAGTACATGATGGGTGGAGGTAGTACATGATGGGTGGAGAAGACGAAGAACATGGATAGATGTAATGTTTTAGTACATATGGGTGGAGTAGGTTACATGATGGGTGGAAGTGTAAGTACATTGATGGGTGGAGGTATACTATGGTCGGGTGGAAGGTAGTTTCATGAGGGGTGGAGGGAAGTATATGATGGGTGGAGGAAGTACATGATAGTGGGAAGGTAGTACATGATGGGTGGAGGTAGTACATGATGGGTGGAAAGTACTTACATGATGGGTGGGAGGTAGTAGTAATGGATGGGTGGAGGTAGTAATGTGGGTGGAGGAGTAGTACATTGATGGGAGGGAGGTAGTACATGATGGGTGAGGAAGTAACATGATGGGTGGGAGGAACAGTACATGACAGATGGAGGCTAGTTCATGGATGGGTGGACGTAAAACTGATGGGTGGAGGAGTAATGATGGGTGGAGGTAGTACATAAATGGGTGGAAAGGTAGTACATGATGGGTGCGGGGAGGTTAGTTCATGATGGATGGAGGTAGTACATGATGGGTGGAGGTAGTTCTTGATGGGTGGAGGACGTACTGGATGGGTGGTGGTAGTACATGGAAGGGTGGAGGTAAGTTACATGATGGGTGGAGGAAGTACATGATGGGTGGAGGAAGTACATGTTAGATGGAGGTAGTACATGATGGGTGGAAGTAGTACATGATGGGTGGAGGTAGACATGATGGGTGGAGGAAGCTACTGATGGGGGAGGTAGTAAGATGGGTGGAGGTTAGTACTATGATGGGTGGAGGTAGTACGTGATGGGTGGAGGTAGTACATGATGGGTGGAG
Source organism: Cherax quadricarinatus (assembly GCF_026875155.1). NCBI lineage: Eukaryota > Metazoa > Arthropoda > Malacostraca > Decapoda > Parastacidae > Cherax > Cherax quadricarinatus. The sequence continues at coordinate 35,567 of NW_026507267.1, forward strand.
GTAGTACATGATGGGTGGAGGTAGTACATGATGGGTGGAGGAAGTACATGATGGGTGGAGGTAGTACATGATGGGTGGAGGTAGTACATGATGGGTGGAGGAAGTACATGATGGGTGGAGGAAGTACATGATAGAAGGAGGTAGTGCATGATTGGTGGAAGTAGTACATGATGGGTGGAAGTAGTACTTGATGGGTGGAGGTAGTACATGATGGGTGGAGGTAGTACATGATGGGTGGAGGTAGTACATGATGGGTGGAGGTAGTACATGATGGGCGGAGGTAGTGCATGATGGGTGGAGGTAGTACATGATGGGTGGAGGTAGTACATGATGGGTGGAGGAAGTACATGATGGGTGGAGGTAGTACATGATGGGTGGAGGAAGTACGTGATGGGTGGAGGAAGTACATGATAGATGGAGGTAGTTTTTTTTACCCCCATGGATGGGTTGGAAAAGTAGTACATGGTGGGTGGAAGGTTGTACAAGATGGGTGGAGGAAGACAAAGAATGGGTGGAGGTAGTACATGTGGGTGAAGGTGTACACGATGGTGTGGAGGTAGTACATGATGGGTGGAGGTAGTACATGATGGGTGGAGGAAGTACATGATGGGTGGAGGTAGTACATGATGGGTGGAGGTAGTACATGATGGGTGGAGGTAGTACATGATGGGTGGAGGTAGTACATGATGGGTGGAGGTAGTGCATTGGATGGGTGGGAGGGTAGTACATGATGGGGTGGAGGTAGTACATGATGGGTGTGAGGAAGTACGTGGGTGGAGGTTAGTACGTGATGGGTGGGAGGCAGTACATGATGGGTGGAGGTAGTACATGACGGTGTGGAGGTTAGTGCCTGATGGGTGAAAGGTTAATAGTAACATGATGGGTGGAGGTAGTACATGATGGTGGGAGAAAGTAAATGAATGGGTGGAAGGTTAGTACATGTATGGGGGGGAAAGTACGTGATGGGTGGAGGAAGTACATGATAGATGGAGGTAGTACATGATGGGTGGAAGTAGTACATGATGGGTGGAGGTAGTACATGATGGGTGGAGGTAGTACATGATGGGTGGAGGTAGTACATGATGGGTGGAGGTAGTACATGATGGGTGGAGGTAGTACATGATGGGCGGAGGTAATACCATGATGGGTTGCGGGGAGGTAGTACAAGATGGGTGGAGGGAGTACATGATGGGTGTAGGTTAGTCATGATGGGTGGAGGTAGTACATTGATAAAGTGGAAGGTAGTACATGAGGGTGGAGGTAGTAATGATAAGTGGAGGTTAGTTACATGATGGGTGGAGGTAGTACATGATGGGTGGAGGTAGTACATGATGGGTGGAGGTAGTACATGATGGGTGGAGGTAGTACATGGTGGGTGGAGGTAGTACATGATGGGTGGAGGTAGTACATGATGGGTGGAAGGTAGTTCAAGATGGGGTGGAGGGTACGTAATGATGGGTGGAGGTATGTACTATGATGGGTGGAGGTAGTTAAACATGATGGGTGGAGGTAGTACATGATGGGTGGAGGTAGTACATGATGGGTGGAGGTAGTACATGATGGGTGGAGGTAGTACATGATGGGTGGAGGTAGTACATGATGGTGTGGGAGGGTAGTACATGATGGGTTGGGAGGTAGTACATGGATGGGTGGAGGTTTGTACATGTTGGGTGGGCAGGTAGTAATGATGGGTGTGAGGGCAGTACATGATGGGTGGAGGTAGTCATGATGGAGTGGAGAAGAAAGTACATTGATGGGTGGAGCTAAGTAACATGATGTGTGGAGGTAGTACATGATGGGGTGGAGGTTGTACATGATGTTGAGTGGAGGTAGTACATGTTGGGTGGAGATTAGTTACATTGATGGGTGGGGAAGTACATGGATGGGTGGAGGTAGTTATCTGATGGGTGGATGTAGGACAGGTATGGGTGGGGTAGTTAACATGATGGGGTGGAGGTAGTACATTGATGGGTGGGAGGTAGTACATGATGGGTGGAGGTAGTACATGATGGGTGGCAGGTTTTGTACATGAGGGCTGGAGGTAGTAATGATGGGTGGGAGGTAGTACATGGATTATGGGTGGAGGTCGTAATGATGGGTGGAGGTAGTACATGATGCGGTGGAGGCAGTAAAATGATGGGTGGAGGTAGTTCATGATGGGTGGAGGTAAGTACATGATAGGTAGATGGACGGTAGTACCATGATGGGTGGAGGTAGTACATGATGGGTGGATATTAAGTACATGATGGGTGGAGGTTTAGTACATGGTGGTGGAGGTAGTACATGATGGGTGGAGGTAGTTAGTACATGATGGGGGGAGGTAGTAATGATGGGGGAGGTAGTACATGATGGGTTGGAGGTTAGTACATGGTGGGTGGAGGTAAGTACATGATGGATGGAGTCGGAAGGGATAGACTCTGAAGTGTCCTTGTTTGCAGGATGATGTGAAGTTAATGAGAAGAATCAATCGGACGAGGATAGGGCAGGACTACAAAGGAGACCTTGGACAGGCACAAGCCTGGTCCAGCAACTGGCTCCTTGAATTTAACCCTGCCAAATTGAAAAGTCATGGAAGATTGGGGAAAGGGCAAAGAAGACCGCACACACAATATATTTTAGGATGGCCAGAACGATGCAAAACCCTCACTCAAAGGAAAAAGATGTCTGGGGGTGAGGTTATAACACCGACATATCTCCTGAGCGCAACATCAACTGATAACTGCTGCAAGCATACGGGCGACTGGCCAAAACCTACGGATTGCGTTTCCGATACCTCTGTAAGGATTGTTTTAGCACTCTGTATACCATCTACGTCAGGCCCTACTGGAGTATGCAGCAACCAGTTTGGATTCCACACCTAGTCAAGCTCGTCAAGAAATTACGAGAAAGGTGCAAAGGTTTGCAACAAGTCTAGTCCCAGAGCTTACGGGGATTGTTCCTATGAAATAAAAGTGAGTGGAAATCGGCCTGCGACACTGGAGGCCAGGAGGGTCAGGGGAGACATGATAACGACATCTATAAATTACTGCGGCGGAATCTATGACCGAGTGTGTGGAACAAAGGACGGGATGTTCCAGGAGATGGACACAGACAAGAGGTCACAATTGGAAGTTGAAGACTCAGATGAAATTCAAAGGGATGTTAGGAAGTATTTCTTCAGGTCAAAAGAGTACAGAGTAGTCAGGCCATGGAATAGCTAGGAAAGTTGATGTGGTGGAGGCAGGAAACCATACTATAGTTTTATGGCGAGGTTATGATAGAGCTCATGAGCCAGGGAGAGAGAGAACCTAGTAGCAATCAGCGAAGAAGGCGGGGCCAGGAGCTGTGACTCGACCCCTGCAACCACAAATAGGTGAGTACAACTCACACTCACTCACACACACACACACAACACACACACATTTATAGACAGTACAGACAGACAGGACAAGAGAGACTTGAGTGTGAGCAATATTCAAGCATTGTGTTATTGTTTGGATTTTACGAAAAATATTAAAAAAATACATATTTTGGTGGTCAGCGTGACAAAACGGAAAATGGTTGTGTGGACGAGCACCTGATGGGTTAGGAGGATTACCTGATGGGCTTTTAAAAAGGAGCACCTGATGGGAGGGAGGTACCCTGAATGGGCGGAAGTATCTGATGGGATAAGGAGAAAACCTGATGGGCTGAGGGAGCGGGTCCGATATGGTGAAGTAAGCACATGACGGGTTGAGGGAAGGGTCCTGACAGGGGGGAAGGAACCGTGGCTTCGATATCCCCGTGTACGGGTTGAAACATTAGTTACATGTTTCCTTTAAGACACCTGCTGCTCATGTTCACCTGCCAGTAGAAATAAGTACCTAGGGTGTTAGTCGACTGGTGTGGGTTCGCCATCCTGGGGGACAAAACTGATTTAATTTGCCCGAGAAACAGCTCTACCAAAACAAGAGGCTTTCTTTTATATAGTAGTATGGACAGTGATGTCAGCTAGGTCTGTATTACCTTGTACATGTACGGTGTAAAAAAAAAATTATTATTATTTTTGTTATTTTTATTATTATCATTATTATAATATTATGATGTGGGTGCAGGAAGCACATGATGGGTGGAGGAAGTAGAATTGATGGGTGGAGAGAGACATGCATGGGTGGGGAAGTTACATGATGGGTGGAGGAGTACCTCGGATGGGTGGAGGAAGTACATGATGGGCTGGAAGGTAGGACTTGAAGGGTGGAGAAGTAGATGATAGGGTGGAGGAAGTAACTTGGGAAATAATATTTTCTTTTGGGGGTGTGGAGGAAGTCATGATGGGTGTGAGGTATAACATGGATGGGTGGAGGAAGTACATGATGGGTGGAGGGTAGTACATGATGGGTGGTGGATGTAGATGATGGTGTGGAGGAAAGTACATGATGGGTGGGGAAGTACATGATGGGTGGGAGGAAGTACATTGATGGGTGGGGAAGTACATGATGGGTGGAGTAGTCCATGAAGGGTGGAGGAAGTAGATGATGGGGTGGAGGAAAGTACATGATGGGTGGAGGAAGTACATGATGGGTGACGAGGAAGTACATGATGGGGTGGAAGGTAGTACATGTTGGGTGGAGGGAAGTAGATGATGGGTGGAGGAAAGTACATGATGGGTGGGGGATGTTACATGATGGGTGGAGGTAGTAAATGATGGTGTGGGGAAGTACATGATGGGGTGGATGTTAGTACATGATGGGTGGAGGTACGTACATGATGGATGTGGAGGAAGTAGATGAATGGTGGAGGAACCGGTTACCATGATGGGTGGGAAGTAGATGGATGGGTGGATGGAAATGTACTTTGATGGGTGGTGGAAGTACATGATGAGTGGGGTAGTACTATGAATGGGTGGAGGAAGTAGATGATGGGTGGAGGGAAGTTACATGATGGGTGGAGGACAAGTACATGACTGGGTGGGAGGTAGTACATTGATGGTGGAGGATTGTTACATGATGGGTGGAGGTAGTATGACTGGGTGGTGGTTGAGACATGATGGGTGGTGAGTGAAGTAGATGATGGGTTGGAGGAAGTACTGAAGGGTGGAGGAAGTAGATGATGGGTGGAGGAAGTACTTGATGGGTGGAGGAAGTAACATGATGGGAGGAGGTAGTACATGATGGGTGGGAGGAAGTAGATGAATGGGTGGAGGAAGTACATATGGGTGGAGGAAGTAATGATGGTGGAGGAAGTACATGATGGTGTGATGGAAGTACATTGATGGTGGAGGGAAGTACATGATGGGTGGAGGTGAGTACATGATGGGTGGAGGAAGTAGAATGATTGGGTGGAGGAAGTAGTGATGGGTGGAGGAAGTAGTGATGGGTGGAGGAAGTACATGATGGGTGGAGGAAGTACATGGTGGGTGGAGGAAGTACCCCACCATGATGGGTGGGATGGTCAGTACATGATGGGTGGAGGAGTAGATGATGGTGTGGAGGAAGTAGATGATGGGTAGGAGGAAGTAGGATGACTGGGGGAGGGGGAAGTAAGATGATGAGGTGGAGGAAGTCACATGATTGGGGTGGAGGAAAGTAGAGATGGGTGGAGGAAGTACTTGTTTTAGGTGGAGGAATGACATGATGGGTGGAGGAATTACATGATGGGTGGAGGAAGTACAAGATGGAGTGGGGAAAAGCACATGATGGGTGGGGAGGAAAGTAGCTGATGGGTGGAGGAAGTAGATGAGGGGTGGAGGAGTAGGATTGATGGGTGGAGGAAGTAGATGAATGGGTGGAGGGGAAGTTGATGATGGGTGGAGGAAGTGATGATGGGGTGGAGGAAGTAGATGATGGGTGGAGGAAGCAACATGATGGGTGGAGGAAGTAAGATGATGGGGTGGAGGAAGTACCATGATGGGGTGGAGGAAGTACATGATGGGTGGAAGGAAAAGTACATGATGGGGTGGAGGAAATAGTAGATGATGGGTGGAGGAAGTAGATGATGGGTGGAGGAAGGCACATGATTGGTGGAGGTCAGTTAATCTGATATTATTAGCAGTCACCTTGACGAGGTAAATTTGAGTAATGAATCTCAGCATGGATTCACGAGAGGTCATTCCTGCCTGACAAATTTACTGACGTTCTTTAAAAAACATTTGAGGTAGTAGACATTTAGAAAACTATGATATTGTTTATTTGGATTTCAGAAAAGCCTTTGATAGAGTACCTCATAAAAGACACTTAAGTGAAAGCTCATGGTAATAGAAGGGAAAGTTCAAAGAAGGATAGAGGCAATGGTTTTACCATTAGAAAGCAGAGAGTTTCCGTTAATGGAGTCAAATCTGAATGGGGGACCGGTCACTAGTGGCGTTCCACAGAGATCAAATTTTGGGCTCATTTGTTGTTCGTAATTTACATTAATGACCTTGATGAAGGAATTCATGTGCATGAGCAAATTTACTGATGATAAAAAATGGGCCGAATAATTGCTTTTTGAGGATACTAATGAACTCCAGGGGGAAATTCGGCAAATTAATGACTTGGTCCGAAAAGTGACAGATGAAATTCAATGTGGACAAGTGTAAAGTCCTAGTTCCGGGGGAATGAAATAGAGCGTGATCGCACAGAGTGTGAAAAGGACCTGGGAGTCATGGTGAGCAGAAATCTGAAGCCAAGACAACAGTGCCTAAGTATGCGCAGTAAGGCTAACAGATTACTTGGATTATTTCAAGAAGTATAAGTAAAAAGCAGTCTAAAAGTGTTTTACAGCTTATACATCACTAGTGAGGCCTCATTTGAATTTGATTTAACGTTTACTCAAATGGATTCATAAAGGGCCGTTCCTGCTTAACTAATTACTAACTTTCTTCAGCAAAGCTTTTGAGGACGTTCATCATGACAAAAAAATTCGATATTGTTTATTTGGATATTAGTAAGGCTTTTGATAAAAGTATCACATCAGAGAATGTTAAAGAAAGTGGCAGCTCATGGCACTGGGGGAAAGTTTTGGTCATGCATCGAGTCATGGTCACCCAAAAAAGAAACAGGTGTGAATAAATCTGAATGGGGTTCTGTAACAAGTGGCGTTCCACAGGGAAACGGTTTTAAACCCATTGTTGTTTCTAATTAAAATAAATAACCTTTACGAGTGAATTACTAGTGGATATAAGCAAATTCATGATTACATGAAGATAGGTAGGATAACTGATTCAGGAGTAGGATGTCGTGAAACTTCAGGAGAATTTAGACAAAACTCAATTCGTTTGGTCAGAAAAGTGGCAGATGCAGTTCAGTGTAGATAAATGCAGAATTCTAAAGTTCGGGAATGTTCATAACCCTAGCACCTACCCCGCTTAATAATATTAAGAGTCTTCTCCAGTCATAGAGGGTGTCAGGAATGGAATAGTATTTGAGAGTGACGTACTGGAGGCAGAACCATACATCGTTTTAAGAAGAGGTATGTGGAGCTCAAGGACCAGGGAGAGAGTGGCCCTAGTAGCGACCACTGAAGGGGGCGGGATAGGAGCACTGAAATCGATCCCTGCAGCCACCCAAATTTGGCGAGTACACACACACACACACACACACACACACAACCACACAGATAGGATCCATACATAGCTTTAAGCAGAGGTAGATAAAGCTCACGGCTCAGGGAGAGTGACCTTGTAGCGAATCAGTGAAGAGGCGGGGCAGGAGCTCGGATCGACCCCCGCAACCTCAACTAGGTGAGTACACACACACACAAAAACACACACATACACACACACACACAAAACACACAAAACACACACACACACCACACACACACACACACAACACACACACACACACACACACACACACACACACACACCACACAAAACACACACACATGGTCATGTGGGTTTTCGATACGTGGATGGGGAAAAAAACTCACGTAGGTGGTATAGTAAATAATATCGGGGGAAAATATGGGGAAGCGCCCCAAAACCC
>NW_026507268.1:0-29576 GCF_026875155.1 Cherax quadricarinatus
AAAGCATTAGACAGGGCTCAATACCCAAAGAAACTTCTTAAACACTATTCATCACTCTCCCCAAAGTAATAAAAAAATCAAAACAACTAAACTACTCCAGTAAGATTCACAGACACTAAGGATATATAAAGAAAGACTGAAAACACTCTCGTTCATAGTTCCTAGGACCCACGAAACTGAAGAAAAACAAGAATAGTGTCCTAACAAAACTAATGAAACACACTGACATCCACTGACACAGCTATACAAGATAAACTACTTCTGTCTCAAACAAAGGATCTAATCTCGCCAGTAAAAACCCACATACCAATCCCATTCCGTGACTCACCTAGATTGGAAATTTCCCTAATATCATTCTATCTTGCACCAACTGAGCCCACGGAATCATTGGGATCATAAAAGTCACTTAACAATAACTCGAGGAATCTGTCTTCTTGTCCCACATTACTCTGTAGCAAGCGAGCGCCCATGTCTTTTGTTCGGCATGCTATTTCCTAACTTTTTAACAAAGTCAATAGAGACTAGTGCACCATCCGCGAAACTACTCAAGATGGCAAGGTAACACCAATACCATAAAAGTGTGGTTCCGTCCCCACAGACTTAAACAACTATAGGCCACTATCTAACTTACCATTGCTATCCAAAATCTTTGAGAAACTCGTGACAAGAGACTGTATTCATTTATAACGGCTTCAAAACATACTCAAGCCCCCAGTTAGATTCAGGAAAAATAAAAGTCACTAATGAAAGCAATCATAAAAATGCGTAGATCTGCTGTTACACAAGCATTGGGAAAGATAAGTAAATATCCACCTATGAATTTTTATTGACCACAATAAAAGCTTTTTAGTACATAGTAAGCCACCAAATCTACTCACAAACTGATCCACTACGGATATAAAGGCACGCGCATTGCTTATTTCAAATCTTCCATTACTACTAGGTATCAATTACGTCACCATTACAGACACAGCATCAAGCAACACGGCCGCCACTTGATAACTGGAGTTTCCGCAGGAAGTGTCCCTTGTCCCCTGCTCTTCTCAATCTACATCAATGACCCTCCAACTATCCAACACCATAAACCCATCTCTTTGCTGAGAACACGACATATGTCATCTCTCCACCTAATCTTGCACCCTCAACACCATTGTGAAGATGAGCTGATTAAAATATCGACTTGATGACAGCCAATAAACTTATGCTTAACACTAACAAAACTTTACTCTCATATTTTGGTAGCAGAGCAGGAGAATCCGCAATAACATTACGATTGACACCTCTAATTCCAGAAAAAATGTGTTAAAATTTCCGTAGCTTTATACCTTGACAACAACCTGAAATATCAGCACCCATATCCAGCATCTAGCCAAAAACGTATCCAAAACGGTTGGGAACCTCATCCAAGATACAATACAAACGTGCCGCAAATGCCTTCCTGCACATTATACCACACATTATCCATCACACTCACTCTGCAATTTGTGCTTGGTATCAACTGCAGCCAGCACACCTAAGCCAATTAATAACCAAAAAAAATCTCAGTAAGAATAATCACTAATCCCATCTGGCCGATACACCTTCCACGTCTTCAAAGAACTAGAACTTACTCCCAGTTCAGTACAAATCCACACTTACTACTGTGGCAATCTATATCAACAGGGCCTTAAACTCTAATATCACAACTGACCTAAACCTTTCTTGAAGTTGTGACAGAAACCCACAGTCATAACACCATGACACAAAAATCTCGTAGCGACATTCCCCTTGTCCGACTAACCTTACAAAAAATCAAATGTATGTCCAAAGGCCCCTAAAATCAGGATACCCTACAACTGATAACTCTAGAACTGCAGACATCATTCATCACCTTTCAAACTACCATAGAAATCATCTTATCTCCCTGATACACCCCGTCAACTAACTACCACCGAATACACCTGGTGGTTCACGAATTACACTCGCTTCACTCATTTACCAAAAACAGAAATATTTAATCCCGTCTTAAAATAAATATCCCTGATGATACTCCAATACTGAAACTATATACTGTGCCACAAAACAAAATCATTCACATGCTAAACTTCAATAACTATATTTTTAGTCACTTAGCCAATAATACCAACATAACCTCATAATTTTGAATATTTTACAATTTAAGAATAAAACTATGTATCCCGAAATGCTAGCCATGCTAAGCGTTCTAGTGTTACACTCTTTAAATTCACAATTTTACTCATGTAAACCACACAATAACCAAATATTCTGTAAACTACAGCATAGTAATCCTTTATATAGAATAAACCTTTGAATAATTGAATGTACATGTCCTACATGCACTACAATGTACTACATTGCACTACATGTTCTACATTTACTACATGCCCTACATGTCTACATGTACAACAAGTACTAACATGTACTACATGTACTACATTACGTACATGCACACATTCACTACATGTACTACATGCACTAGCATGTCTACATGCACTACATGTACTAACATGCACTACATGTACTACATGTACTACATGCACTACATGTATTCTGACATTAAACTACATGTACTACATTTACTACTTGTACTACTTGCACACTGTACGTAAATGTACTAGACATGTACTTACATGTACACATATACATTTCACTACATGTACTACATGCACTACATGCACAATATATATCTACATTACTACCTGTACAACAATCACTTACATGTACAACAAGCAATACAACATGTACTACATGCACTGGCATGCACTACTGTACTAAATGTACTAATTCACTACAAGTACTACATGCACTACATGTAACTACATTTAGCTTCACGCACTAAATGACTACATGATAACATGTAGCTACATACACAACATTAACTACATTCACTACATGTACTACAATGCACACTATGCACTACATGTACTACAAGCTCTCCATGTACTATAGGGACTACATGTAACTAACATGCACTACAATTACTACATGCACTACATGCACTACATGTACTATATGTACTACATGTATCTTATATGTACTACATGTAACTACACTGCACTCACCTGTACTACAATGCACTACATGTACTACTTATTCACAATACATTTACAACATTCACTACATGTACTACAGGCACTACATGCACTACTGCACTACATGTACTACATGTACTACCTTACCTACATTCATACATGAACTACAAGCACTACATGCACAACATGCACTACAATGTACAACTTACTACATTTACTACATGTACTACATGTTTTACATGTACTACATTCACTACATTTACTACATGCACTACATGTCACTACAGTACTACATGTAACTACATTCACTACATGTACTACATTTCACTACATTACTCCAATTCACTACATGTCCTACATGGTACACATCACTACATGTACTACCTGAACACAATTCCCTACATGTACTACATGCACTACATGTACTACATGCACTACATGCACCTACATGCATCTACATTTTACAACAAGTATCCTACATGCACTACATTTACACATGCCTCTACATGTCGCTACATGTTCCTACCTGTACTACATTTACTACCATGCACTACATGTACTACATGCACTACATTCAACTACATGTACTACATGGAGTTACGAACTGAGTTACCTGATGAGAGTTTCGGGGGTATCAACGCCCCCGCGGCCCTGTCTGTGCACCAGGCCCCTGGTGGATCACGCCTGATCAACCAGGCTGTTGCTGCTGGCTGCCCGCAAACCCACGTGTACAGGTACACATCCCGGGCTGATGCAGGAAACTGACTTTAGTTGTGCTAGGGGTCCAGTGCCAACTTGAAGACAGCCAGGGGTCTTGTTGTAATCCCCTTATGTGTGCTGGGAGGCAGTTTTGAACAGTCTCGGCCCCCTGAGACACATATTGTAAGGTCCTCTTAACTGGTGCTAGTGACACCCCTGCATTTCATTGGGGGATGGTGCATCGTCTGCCAAGTCTATTGCTTTCCGTAGTGAGTGATTTTCGGTGGCAAGTTCGGTAACTAGTCCCTCTCTAGGATTTTCCAGGTGTAATATAATCATGTATCTCTCCACTCCTGGCGTTCCAGGAGGAATACAGGTTTTAGAAACCTCAAGCGCTCCCGATAATTGAGGTGTATTATCTCACGTTATTGCGCAGCCGTGTAAAGTTCTCTGTACATTTTCTAGGATCGGCAATTTTCAACCTGCCTGAAAGGTGCTGTTTAGCGAGCAGTCAATAATCGCATCCTATATTATAACAAGTGACGCTGAAGAGTGTCAACATGGGTCTTGGCCTCCCTAGTTTATGAAGGTCTCATTATCCATCCTTTCACATTTTTCAATTGCAGATGCGATGAAATAATGTTATGACCCTTAGAAGGTTGAGCTCCTCCCGACATAAACACTTCCCCAGGTCTTTGACTTTGGTTTTTCGCACTATTTTGAGGCCAGAATATGTTTTGTACTCTGATGAAGATTAATTTCCTCATTTTTACCATCTATATCTGAGTAATTTAACATTACTCATCGTTGAACTAAATATTGTATTCTGTGCAGCCCACTGAACCGATTTGTTGATGTCCGCCTGGAGCCTTGCAGTGTCCTGCAATGGAAAGACACATGTCATTATGCAGAATTCGGAGTCATCTGCAAAGTAAGACACGGTGCTTGTGGCTGACATCTTGTCTAATGTCGGATATGAGGATGAGGAACAAGATGGGAGCTAGTACTGTGCCTTGTGGAACAGAGCTTTTCACCGTACTGCCTCGACTTTTACTCTGTTGACGACCTACTCTCTGTGTTGTCTGTTAGTGATGAAATTATAGATCCATCGACACGACGTTTCTGTTATTCCTTTAGGCGCGCATTTTTGAGTCGCTAATTTACGCCATGTTTCACCTTGTACGAAGGCTTTTGCAAAGTCAGTAATATTACATCGCATTCTTTTTTTCATCAGTGCATTTAGGACCTTGATCGTAGTGATCGAGTAGTTGAGAGCCAGACAGGAAGCGACCTGGTTTCTAAACCCATTTTCCCAGGGTTTGTGGTAACTGATGGGTTTCTAGATGGGTGGTGATCTTTAGCATCTTAGGATGGACCCTGTCAAATATTTTTATGATATGGGATGTTATGCTGATTGTTCTGTACGTTCTTTGCCTGTTGCTTTTACACTGCCCTTACCTTGTGGAGTGGGGCTATGTCTGTTTGTTTTTAGTAACTGTGGGACTACCCCCGTTTCCATGCACCTCTCCATGGTAAAAAGATGGAAAGGCTCCGTGATGGGTATTCATGCAGGTCTTGATGAACACAGAGTTCCATGAGTCTGGCCGTGGGCAGAGTGCATTGCATGTCATATTATCTGCTCTGTTCGAAGTCAAAGTCTGTCGACATGATAACATCGATAGGCCTTGTGTTTAATCAAATTTTGTGGCTCTCTTCATAAAAAAATTTTCATTTTGATCTTCGACTCCAGTCTGGTTAGCGGGCTTGCTAAAAACTGAGTCCATATTGTGGACTTGAGTATCTCACTCATTCCTTGCTGTCATCTGTGTAGGACCCAACTTGGTTTAAGTAATGGCCCAATACTGGACTTGTTCTGATTTTGATTTGGATAGAGACTAAATACTTTGGTACTATCGATTTCATTTAAGTCTAATAGTTCTTCCCGCAATTCCTACTACTAAGGATTCACTTATAGCTTAATTTCGAATCTCTGCTATTTCTCTGACCCTTGCTCTACCCTGCGCATTTCAGACATATTGACCCTTTTAGGCGCTCTGCTATTCTTTTCCGTCGCCTTAAAGGGAGCGCCTGTCTTTCTAATTTACATCTACTCCTCCATTTTCTTAAGAGGAATAATCCTTGTGCATACATCGAGTGCCACCGAGTTAATATCTGTCTAGGCATAAGTTTATGGGTCTGTGTGTGCATATTATATCTTCCAGCTTATATCGGTTTAGGACTTGGTTAACTATGGTCCCACTTTAATGTTTATTGTTAAGAGAAGTTGAATTGGTGAAATGCTCCCTCGTGACAAGTCTCATTTTGTCGGTTCAGGTCTCCACGCCATACAATGTCTGAACTCATTTATGTTGTGATCTGAGTATATTGTTTTTGATATGGTGACGTTATTTTCTTATCAGTATCAACATTGTTAGTGAATATGAGGGCTAGTGTATTCTCGCATCTATTAGTCTCATTATTGCTGGTTAAATTGAATTATTGTGCAGAGATTTAAAAGTTTCTCGTGGTAGCGGTGTGAGTTTGTCCATCCAGAGCTGCCGTCCTGGTGTTTATTACTGCAACAATATTATATGCTAAATGTCCTCATTTTCTGTGCCTTAAGTTTAAGTCCCCAGTAGCAAGATGTTGGGGTGCAGGAGCATGAGGATATTCCAACAGTGTCAATTTAACTAGCTGTTTCCTGAATTGCTGGGATGTTGCATCCGGAGGCTGTAGACTACCACAATGACTGGTTTGTGTGTCTCGACCTTTACTCTAAAACTTCCACTACATCATTTGAGGCATTAAAGCAGTTCTGTGCAAACAAGTGACTCTGCAATGTACAGGCCAACGCCCCCTCCTTTGCCTGTTCACTCTGTCCACATCTTTATAGTGTAACACTGGGATCCATATTTCGTTGTCGCAAGTGATCCTTTATGGGGTCTCAGTGAAAGCCGCGATCCATTGCCATTTAGGCGTCTAGCCAGCAGTTCCCTCGGATGGAAAGGTATTTTGTTGTTTGATTGCTGATGGCTTTAGGAACCCCATGTATATTTGTCAAAAGAATGTTTATCGTACTGGTGTATTGGTTGGTACTTGTGGGGATTATTTTTGCGCATTAGTAATCTGTATCTGTTGGTTTGGAGTGGAGCCACGACAGTGGTCTATCCAGGAATGACTGGATTTGTGTAGGATAATTTCTTCCATTTCCTGCAGGATTATTTATCCTTCCTGCACTAAAAAACCTCTCCTCAATTGAGTGGCTGTGGCTATCCCAGGTTTTCCCATGGCCTTGATGCATTGTATCTTTTTGTCTCCCTTTAGATGTAAAGGCCTGGGCAATTTAGAAGATATAGCACATTCTTTCCTGTCCTGAAGAGGTACACCATTTCATGGTGAAAACGCATTATTTTTATTATTGGGGAATTACAGGGGTGGAAAAGCTCTGTTCCACAAGGCACATATAAAAGCTCCCCACTTGTTCCTCATCCCATATCCGACAAACAGGATGTCAGACACAGAAACCGTGTTTTCCCCTTTGAGAGACACCCAACTGCATGACAGGTCTTCCATTGCAGACACGCAAGGCTCCAGGGGGACACAACCAAATCTTTCAGTGGCTGCAAAAAAAATAGAAGCAACGATGAAAAATTTAAATTACTCGAAGGGGGTAAACATGAGGAAATTAAATCTTCATCAAGTAAAAAACAAATTCGGGCCCCACAAAAAAGAGCGAAACCCCAAACGTCAAAGACCTGGGAGTGTTTAGTCGGGGGATCTCACCTTCAAGGCCCAAACATTGCTCGCACGCAAAAAAGACAATGGAAAATGAAACCCTTTTCAAAACTAGGGAGGCCAACCCCATGATACACTCTTAAAGCACTTGTTCTATCGGGCGGAAAATTGCTGCACTCAACAGCCCCTTTCAAAGGAAAAATTCCGACCTAGAAAATGTACAGAAAACTTTCACGGCGCCATAAGGGAGTAAAACACCTAAATTTACGGGAGCGTTTGGGGTTTTCTAAACCTTATTCCCTGGAACGCAGGAGGGAGAGATACATGATTATATACACCGGAAAATCCTAAGGGACTAGTACCGAACTTGCACAGAAAATACTCACTACGAAAGCAAAAGATTTGGGCAGACGAGCACCACCCCCCCCAATGAAAAGCAGGGGTGCCCACTCACTTTTAAGAACCATACAAAAAGTTCGGGCCCGAACTGTTCAACTGCCTCCCAGACACATAAGGGGGGTTACCAACAAAACCCCCGGGAGTCTTCAGCTGGCACGGGCAAGCACCTAAAGTAGTTCCTGATCACCGGGGTGTGGGTCGTACGTTGGTTTGCTGCACCACAGCAACGCCTGGTTGACAGGCGCGATCCACCCGGAGGCCGGTCACAACCGGCCGCGGGGGGGTTGACCCCCGAAACTCTCCAGGAAACTCCAGGTAATCTCGTCAAATTGTTCTCAACCCACACAGGAAACACTGGTATCCAGCACACGCAGAAAGTATACACGGCAGCTGGCCCTGGAAAGCTATAACTGAGGCGCCCCTTTGCTGTTCTGGCTTTTTAGTCCCCTCAAGCTTGCTTGCGTGCCGCCAGCCCGCGCCAACCACCCGGGGGCACCTGCTTTCAGCAGGCAGGGAGGCACACAGGAGACACCGCAAGATGACGAGTGCGGCACAGAGGACACGGGCACCAAGCACCCATTGGGCAGGATCACTAAACGACGCTAACTTCCGAAACTAACACAGATTTGCGAACACAACACACACCCTTTCCCAAACCTCGTCCATCGATAACCTTTTTAAAACCCCCTTGATGAAGTGACGTCGATGATGACCTCTCGTTTGACACGCCTGTTGTCATATGGCCACATGGCATTTTTTCTATGTGGTCATAGTTGCATGTCCCATCCTGTTTTTTTTCCAGATTTCCCATGAGACCAGCAGATACCAAGTGCATAGTATGGGGCCCCCACAGGCTTGGTGAGATTCATACGCTGTGCCCTTCTCTGAGGTGTTTATCTGTGACTGTATTTCCTGTTGGGGTACGAGCATGTTTCCCTGTCTTACTTCTCTATCCCCCTAGCAACGCGACAATGGAAGCTTCCCATACCCAATCCAGTTGTTTATTGGTAATTTATCCTCACTATTGCTATTGGAGTCCTCTTGGCTTGTCTATTTCCTATGCGTAATATTCATTTGCGAACATATTGGTTTTATCGTATCTTTGGACTTACACTTGTTTCCTTACAATTGCTCCTGTCCCGACCATATGAGGTCCATAATTATATGTATTCCTTTCCTGCGTATAATTTCCCGACTTACCTGGACCATAAAATCACCAGACTTCAAGCCATTACTGTCCTACCAGGACAGTATCTTTCCAGCTTCATACCATTTCTGCTCCCAAGGACAGCACCTCCACTCTTCACCATTTACTTAATCCCGAGTAGACAGCACTATCAGCCCCACATAATGACTACCAGACCATCACCTCCAGCCTTACAGTTTTGTGACTTTCTCATGGCAGTAGTCACCACGCTCTGTAGCCATTCAGCCCAGACTTTTTATGTTCCCATCTGTATTTGTAGAAAGCTTCAGGTTTTCTATGAAAGCAGCTTTGATGTTTCCTCTTTTAATACCCTTGTGATTTTAGGTCCACAGTATTTTCTCATTTTGGGCAATATCCCAAAATACCCTTTCTCTGTTATTAAATACTGCTTGTAGCTATTCTGGATATCTGCTCTCAAGGGGCGTGACACCAATTTTCCACAAAAATGACAATTTAACTCCATGTGGAAGCCCGTTTGTTTGCTGACCACAGACTATACACACTGCTATTCAAATGATTTGAATGGTTGATTTACTGCAATTCTATACTAGCATCTCGCCTCTTGAATTATTAATAATACCTTATAAATAAGCTCTAGCTATTTGTAGTTCTGTTTCTAACTCGTTTACTCTCTGTATTATCGGACAGCTTACCGTCACATGTACCGTACATGTACTTACCATGTACTACATGCGTACTTCACATTTCACTACATGTACACACAATATGCACTAACCTGCACTACATGTACTATGACATGTCAGCGACATGTACTTATAATGACAACATGCACTACGGTGACGACAAGCACTACAAGTACTACATGTACTACATTGTACGACATTCCTACATGTACTACATGCACTACATGCACTACATGTACTACATCCTACATGCACTACAGCACTACATCCACTACATGCACTACATGCACTACATGCACTACATGCACTACAGTGCACATGTCTCTATCGGTCTATGTGTGTTGTTCTGCGAGCATATCAAGACGTCACTCAAGAGGAATGATGTCGGACATTACATCACTACAAGCACTAGAAAAAAACCATGCACTACATGCACTACATGCACTACATGCACAACATGTACTACATGCACTACATGCATCTACACTCTGTACTACAGCACTACATGCACTAGATGTACTACATGTAATACATGCACTACATGCACTACATGCACTAGCATGCACTTACATGCACTACATGTACTACATGACAATTCTAACATGCACTACATGGCCTCTTCCATGCACTACATTACTACATTGGAACTACATGTACTGACATTTACTACCTGCACACATGCAACTACATTTACCAGTGCGCACTACATGCACTACATTAGTTCCATCTACATTGTACTAAATGTACTACATGTACTACATGCACTACATTGCACTACATGGCACTACATGTACTATACATGTACTACAGTGCACACATGTCACTAAAAAAAAAAGACATGTACACTTACATGCACTACATGCACTACATTCACTACATGGTACTACATGTCACTAACCTGGACGACATGCACTACATGACTACAAGTACGACAATGCACAATGTACTAACTTGCACTACATTACTACATGCACTACATGCACTAACATGCACTCAGGCACACTAACTTTGTACTACAAGCAACGACATGTACTACATGTACTACCATGCAGCAACCCCCGGCCGAGGATTGAACCGATGCGGTCATAGAGTCTCAAAACTCCAGCCTGTCGCGTTATGCCGAGCGGCAGTGAAGGGCTTTGAGCTAGAGTTTCGTCACGGCCACATGCTAGCTGGAGATATCGCTCTGTAAAAACGTGCATTTGTTGGTCACATCTGAGAAGGTGCCTGTGCTAACTTACCTATGGTGTTAGAAATAAATACCTAGTTGGATGAATCTTTATTGTGGCTAGCTGGTCTAGTGGCTAACGCAACGGCCTGGAGTTTTGAGACCTCTATGCCCGCGGTTCAATATCCCGGCCGGGGTTGGTTATTTTGCAATCGAGTCATTAACGAATTTCTTGAGTCAGGAAAGAAAGCATCGGTAGATGGGGGTGGGGGGGGCGGTGTGCAAGTGGGGTGAGCAGCGACAGCAGGTGGTGCCAGGTGTCGTGTGTGAGAGCAGGCAAACGTGGCCCCCAGGGCCCGAAGTGGCATGCCGAAAGTACAAGTGGGGCCGCGCGGGAGGAAACCTTAGCCAGGTGTGGAGTGGGTATTAGACAGGGTCGGGAATAGTCGTTGAAGGTGTGATGAGGTTGCTGCTTGATGGCAGCGACGGATAATGGCGTGTGTGTCTGGGGGCACCAGAATAGCGTGCTCCTTGAGAGAGGGGCAATGTGCCCCATGTTTAGATGAAAGTTGGCTTGATATGGCTGTTCCGATGTGTCCTGCAAATTGTGGGAATGTGATTAGTGTTAGGTTCAGGTATAAAGAGGTGTTGCTGTGCTGCCTGCGCTGTGTGGCGCCAATGTACTCAGGTGCGGTTGAGGTGCGTGTGCTGCTGCTGTGTGTATGAATCTTACTATATTTGTATGATAGTGGGTGGGGTCTGTATGGTGGAGGTTTGAGAGCATTCTTATTTCTATGTCAGATATTGGGGTATGTATTTTGATACGATACATACACAATGTATAAAAACACTGGTATGTTAACTTGTGCAGGACCTGCTGTATATGAGCCTCTTGTATGCACAAGGACAGACCCTTTGTAATACTTGAAGGATATTTGTGAAATGGTTGTGTATATACATGTACTGTATCAATGTGTTACAGATGTTGTATTCTTTTTCTTACGTATAATTTGGTATGTTTGTTGTGAATAGGTTTGGGTGGGGACCTGCAAGGGGGGCATGCATGCAAGGTGGGTTGAGGCTTCAAACACGTTTGTGTTGGTGATAATTTTAGGATAGTGTCCTTCCTGAGTGAAATACTATGTGTGCTCCATGCCTTTTATGTGTAGCAATTAATGTTTGTTGTATTATATATCTGAAACCATTGAAAACAAAAACGCTGTTAGTACAGCTGTTCAGGCAGTCTTGTGTCGTTTATAATACTTTGTGGACAAGCATGACAACTGTTATATTCTATGTATATTATGTCGATCATTATGTGCCTTGAGCTGTGGTAAACCTGTTTTGATTTAACAAGTTCCACTACGGAGTAGTGTGGTTTCCATAGGCTATGAGATGGGTTATCACATCACATTGCCCTGATAGTCTTTATTTTAAATTTATTAACTGTTCCTTACTGTTTTAAATAAAAATCTTGATAACGATAGGTGGCATGGAGTATAAATGCTTAGGGATGAGGGACAGTTTTTTGTCAGCACAAAGTTAAACGTCTGTTTGCTTTTGACAATTGCTCTCAATTATAATTCTGTGTAAGAATTGATACGTGTTTCTTTTACTATTTAATGTAATTGTCTATTGTTTTAAATAAAATATAAAAAAAAAAGTTTCATTATACACTGAGGCAGAGCAATGTATTACACTGATTTATCAAACGTAAGGAGTCGAGCTAACTCTGAAGCAATACTCTGAATCCTTTTAAAGCGCTTAACAGGCTGACAAATGACAATTAACTGCCTGGGGGAAGAGCAGCACTTAACACTACTAGCACACTTATGACGATGAATGTTCATCACTGTGTACAAGCCAATCACCACAACTTTACTATGTTTAAGTGAACCTCTTGCAATGTCCCACGTACAAAATGTCAGCACTGAGATGCCAATGTATGTGGGCCCGGTTCCTGGTGGCTTAAAGCTCCCGCTTCACAACATCACGGAGGGCCCGGGTTTCGATTCCCGGCGGTGGAAACATTTCGATCACTGTTTCCTTATACCTGTTGTCCTGTTCATCACTGCTAGCGCAAATAGGTACCTGGGTGTCTTCGTCGCCTGTTGGGTCGCATCCTGGGGACAAGATTAAGTGGACCTACCCAATAGAAATAAGAGTTAGACAGTCCTTCGATGACGACTGACTTTCATTGGTTATCCTGGGTGGCCTAACCCTCCTGGGGTAAAAATCCGAATATACGAAATCTTATCTTTATCTTATCTGATAATTTCCTACTAACAGAACACAGGAGAGTATCGTCAACAGAGTAAAGGTTGCCGAGAGCACGGTGAAAAGCTCTGTTCCACAAGGCACAGTACTAGCTCCCATCTGCGTCCTCATCCCTCATATCGAGCATAGACAAGGATAGTAGACACAGCACCGTGTGTCTTCCATATATTGCAGAGACACCCGAATCTGCATGACAGTGTCTTCATTGCAGCCACTGCAAGGAGGCTCCAGGGCGACATCAACCAAATCTTTCGTGGGCTGCAGAAAACAATATTGAAGTTCCCGATGAAACTTTTAAAATACTCAGATCATGGTAAACACATGAGGAGTATTAAATCTGTCATCTCAGTGTACAAAACAAATTCCTGGCCACAAAATAGAGCGAAACCACCAACGTCAAAGACCTGGGAGTGATTATGTCGAGGATCTCACCTTCAAG
Source organism: Cherax quadricarinatus (assembly GCF_026875155.1). Classification (NCBI taxonomy): domain Eukaryota; kingdom Metazoa; phylum Arthropoda; class Malacostraca; order Decapoda; family Parastacidae; genus Cherax; species Cherax quadricarinatus. Next base: position 13,601 of record NW_026507268.1, read on the forward strand.
GACCATAACATTGTAATCCATCGCATCCTGCTAGAAAAATGACAGGATGGATAATGGAAACCTTCGAAACTAGGGCATGCCAAGCCCATGATGACATCTCTTCAATGTCACTTGAGTTTCTATCATCCGGCCTGGAATCTTGCCTGCACTCTAACAGCACCTTTTCAAAGGTGAAATTGCCGCACCTAGAACCATGTACAGAGAACATCAACGGCAGCGCATAACGGAGATAAAACACCTCAATTACTGGAGCGCTTGAGGTTTCTTATAAACCTGTATTCCCCTGGAACGCAGGAGGGAGAGATATCATGATTATATACACCTGGAAAATCCTAGAGGACAAGTACCACACATACATGCACCCGAAAATCACTCACTACGAAAGCAAAAGACTTGGCAGACGATGCAACCATCCTGTTTGCCCCCACATACACATAGTACACAGAGGCAGGGGTGTCACTAGCACGTTGAAAGGACCATTTACAATAATGTTTCAGGGGCCCGAGACTTGTGCAACTGCACCCAGCACACATAAGGGTGATACCAACAGACCCCTGGCAGTCTTCAAGCTGGCACTTTGGACAAGCACCTAAAGTCAGTTCCTGATCAATCCTGGCTATAGGCTACGTACGTTGGTTTGACGTGAGCAGCCTCTGTGCAGCAAACTAGCCTGGTTGATCAGCGCATGATCCACCAGGAGGCCTGTCACCTAGGAGACCGGCCGCGGGGGCGAAGACAATCCCCGAAATCTCCCAGGTTAAACTCCAGGTAATGCTCGTCAAATTGTTCGTCAAGCCACGACAGGAAACACTGTTAATTGCCAGCACATCTGCAGACAACGTATACACAGGCATGTTCTTGGGCCCTAGACAGCTATTAACTGACAGGCTTGCCTTAGCTTTGTCTGGCTAGCTTATTATGTTGCTGCCATCCTCCAGCTTGCTTTTGACTGTGCGTGCTCGCCATGCCCGCGCCAACCACTACCGGACAACCTCTTGCGCAGGCAGGCAGGCAATACAGGAGACACTCGCAAGATGAGACGGAGTGCGGCACAGAGACACGGCAAACTTCAAGCACCCATGTGGTCTGAGGATTCACACTAGAACGACGCTAGATCTGTCCGTATACTAACACAGCTTTGCTGAACACAACACACCCTGCCTTCCAATCCCGTCCATCGATAATCCTTATGAAATCTCCTCCTGATTGAAAGTGACTTGAACGCTGAGACCTCTTCCGTTTGACACGCACTACATGTAATAATGTACTAACATTATATGTACCATGTACTATTCTATTATTATTATTAAAGATTCGCCGGTATTCTTCCGGCCCGGCTATTATCCAAGTGGGTGGCCCGGCCTTGGCTCCCTCTTTAGGAGTGTCTGCGACCTAAGTCCTCCCAATGGGAGAGGCACAAGTACCTCCTCATCTTTGGGACCAACAGGTCCCCAGGCCCTAGCCACAACTAGGCAGTGCCTCTCGGTCTGCCATCCCCGCCCAAGGGGGCAAATGGAATGACAGTCTTATGAGCTAAAGCGGACTCGGGCTCAGTCACCTACCCTACCCTAGAAGGGTTAGGCATTGGTGTTCGATGTACATGGTAGTCTATTATTATTATAAAGATTAGTCCGTATTCGCTCCGGCCCCGGGCCTTTTCCAAGTGTGGCCGGTGCCTTGGCTCCCTCTTTAGGGAGTGTTTTGAGACCTAAGTTCTGCCATGGGATGGAGGCACAAGTACCTCCTCATCTTTGGGACCAATTGTCCCCTAGGCCTAGCCACAAGCTAGGCCTCTCTGGTCTGCCAGCCCCGCGCCCCAAGGTGCTAATGGGAAGACAGTCTTATGAGCATAAAGAGCTCGGGCCTCAGGCACCTACCCTACCCTAGGTTTTTTTTTTTTTTTTATTCACCGGAAGGATTAAGCATGATGTCGATGTTACATGTACTATATGTACTATATTATATGTACATGTACTATATGTACTACATACAATCGTACCATGACCTTTTATCATGAGCCTACTAATAGGTATTATGACATAAAATCCACCTTTTTGTTATAATGTATAAATTACATACTATCTAATGTTGGAAGTAATGTTTTTATAAAGTTTTATATTTAGTTACCCGTAAAAATATTACAAATTATTTTCCGTCCTTAATAAACTTAACGCCTGAGTGGGTTTAAGCACTTCATCTACAAAATTAATAAATATTAAAAACAATTTTATAAGATTAATTACCAACTCTTATTCTAATAAAACGAATCTTAATACTATTAAAAATTACTGAAGAATTTTAAATATTATCATAGAAACGTCAAACTTATTTTATTGAAAACTAAAAGAGGTTTAATTAAATATCTGTCTTCCTCGAATCATCCGTTTAAGACACCCAAAAGTATTTTTTTTAAAGCATGAAAAGTGCTGTAAAAATTTTCGACACCATAAGACACAGCACCTTCTATGAGTTTTTTTTTTTTTTATATATTTATGTAAAACCATGACATTAAAACAAAATATAAATGTAAAACTCATATAAGTCTATAAAAAAACACAATACCTTCTTACAGCTAAGATTACAACACTACACTTACAGACTCCGTGTGGGTACCACCGCCCCCCCGCTGCCCTGCTCCTCATCCTATCACTTAACCCAAACACTGTTGAGCTACTCAACAGAATTTTTTTTTTTATATTTATGTAAAAACTTCATGTACAGATATTAAGGTACATATAATAAAAAAAGATCAAGGACAACAATCATTAAAACAATATATAAACACAAAACAATCCAGGCAACATCTTGCCAGTCTACTATCATACACAAGTTTTTATTAACATATCACAAATTGTAAGAAGAATAAAGCTTATAAATAACAAAGCCAACAAATGGCTATTTATAAAACTCCTAAAATTACCACCTCAACAACACAATAATGCTCCAAGCATAAATGACAATCACCCATAATACCACCCTCTAAACAAATACACCAGACCTACAAATGACATCTTATTAAGAAACCTGTGCTGCAACACAGGTGGACCCATCATCTCCACCCCCATCACACACACACCTTGAAACTAACCCTATCACCAACCTGAATCAATCATGATCCCTTAATTATCCTCAATTTAGGATTATTATGACAACCATGTCACTTGAGGAATCATTATTTCTACAAACCATGAAATGTACAGGACTACTACCAAAATTACAATACTTAAATAAGAACACTCAAATAATATGGTAATTATACCAAAACTGATGCTGGCCCCACGTTTAACAAGATTAAATCAAAAATAACTCATGCTTCAAGGAAATAGGCAAGGAAAACCCTCACAAGGAAAATGTCAAATTCAGATTCAATTGCAATACATGTAGTAAGTGGAACTTAATACGCTACCAAAGAAATATACATGTTATTGATATAATTTTAAGGTTATACATTAATACATTGTTTATATATTTAATCTGCCCTTACACCTTTCCCCATCAAGGATCTAAGCATAACTTTGTCTTGCACAACCTCTCATCGGTCACACACTAGTACCGGTTCCAATCACAGCCCGAGACCACATCACTGCATTCCAAGGAGGTCTGAGCCCTGTTGAAATCCCCCTGAAACCCGCCCCCCCTTCCCCCTTTACCAACCCACTCACCGCGGCAGTTAAAAGCCCCTTATGAACGGCCAATAAAATCCCTAGTGTTAGTCCCACTATAACCTTCAGAACAAAAACTCTTCCACCTTTTCCCAAAAATGTCTCTGTTGCGACTCCAAGTGCGATAAAACGCGCCGCCAAGTCCCTTTTTTTCTCAGCACATCCTCTTCACTCCCACCTTCCCCTCATACGCCCATAAAACATATAGGTATAGATTCCACGATGACATATGCTAAACCTCGTACCCACACTCTCCTCCACAGCCACTACATATCAAGACTCAACGCTCGCAATTCCGCCACAAGTTACCTTGGCCCCCCACCCTCACCACCTACCCTTACGCATCCATACCCTGGAATGCACTCCAACCTTCACAAAAATAGACGACATGAAACGCAGTAATCCTTTCCCCACTGCATTGCCACAGGCCCCCCACTCTCTCAATAACCCGTCCTGTCCGAGTCACTCGGCTCCCAGTTGGCAAAATCTCCATGCAGGAAACGTACATAACCTCACGCTTGCCTAGGTCGATATCCTTAATTTTAATAAACCTTCGGCCAAATTACATCCCATGCATAAATAACATGGGGTAGATCCTCAACCAGGCGCCACCTACATGGTCTCTCTAACATTTACACAACGTTCCCAACTTTGTACTTTTCCTGTTCCCTGGCCTAACATTAGGCGCGTAACACTGTCATTCGCATCTCTTTCATTTCCCGCCCTCATACCAGTTCCCAGTGACATGTACCTTTATCTAGCTGACGCCTCGCCTGACCATCCACCTCACATCATCCCTTCCCTCTTAAATAAACACACATTTCCACGCGCTTTCATTCTCAAGGTCTAACAAACCCAACTCCTCCCCAACATACCTAGCAATGTGCACTACCGGGTCCCTTCGCAACCAGTATGCACCCTGAACCCCACATAAAATTTGAACAGCCATTCTAAAGATAATACTCGTGATCGCCGAGTCCTTGTTAACGAGCATCACAGCCGCGAAACAAACACAGACTTTACTTATATAGTAAGTACATTGAGAACAATTACACGTGCCTAAGGTTAAAATGGTGAGGTTCTAGCAGTCATTCCCAACCAGTCGCTGCACCTGTTCCACACCAAATTGCGATTGCTAACCCGTGCAGTCACTCAGGGTCAGCCTCATACATGACACCGCAGATTTCAGACTCCCGGTCCTCCGGCTGCACAACTCACATCCCCACTCTAATCTCTCTGTCCACATGCTCCCAGGCCCCATGATCGATTGAATTTTTCCAGATTTACGCTTCATCCCAGTAAGCCTCGCCAAAAGGTCTGTGTACCAACTCCCCCAAAAGTCCAAACCGTGTCTCCGTCACTTGTCCAAAATAGTTAGGTATCACAACATAGCTCCACCAACCCGCCCACTGCTTCAGCTCAACCCTCTCCTCCCCTCCCCGTCCTTAGACGATCCTCCCACCATCCTATCAAAGGGAATCCGACACATATGCAAACAATTATTTGTGATAAAGGACATGCCCTGGCCGAAGAACCCGCTCCATGTTTTGACACCCCCTCTCCGACACACCCATTGATTTGCACCCTTACCTTCGCAGTTGAGTACAGCGTATCCACCCACCCCACTATTTCTTGCCAAACCCCTGTCTGTAGGAGAATATTCCCTCAAAGCTTTCTTTCCACCCTATTCATAAGCCCCTTGCCAATCGAACGCAACGCCACCAACGCTCCTCTTGTCCCTTTCCATGGTTCCCCCAGGAACCCCTTGATAATCCCGGGCCCACGCTCATTGACCTACCAGGTAAACCAAACGAGACCTCAAACACGACCCACCCCACAACACATTAAAGCCCGATCCCAAGAGATGTTTCGCAAATAATTTTATAAACAGCACAAAGCAATGAAATGCTTCGATCTCAATCCGCCAAGCGGTACTCCGCTGTTTACCCCTTTGGGACTAACACCACCACCGCCGAGTTGGCCTGAGATTCTCCATCTTACCTCCGTCTTTTTTTCATGGCATTCTTTAACCTTACTAGAAACCCCCTAAGCAGACCCAGAGCTGGTAGCATAAAATTCGACTTAGTTAAACCATATTCGAATTTTCCCGGGTGCCTTACCCTTCCCATGTCCATAAGGCTCTCCATATCCCTCCTACGCCTCCTCCTCAAATGACCCCCCACCCAAGTCCTCCCGATCACGGTTATCCTCCCCAGTTTAACACGGCACATACTCACGATACCTTCCCAAGAACCGTCACCATCCACCCCAAACTACTTTTCCCGTAATTCCCCTCAAACCATCTGTCTCATATGCACCTCCATCCCCGGTGTCCCCTTAATACCTGACCTCTGCCTCTAAAACACCCCGCCACAGAAGATATGAACTTGCAACCTGGTATTTGTAGTCAGTGGGTCAGCTTGGTCATACCTTCTGTCCACAGCAGCACAGCGATCTGACTGGTCTTGTCGCCCTCAAGAGTACTTAGTTCTAACCCCGCCTGTACCCGTACAGCTGTCAAACTGTTCTTCTTGCAAATCCTCGTATTCTGTCCTTTGCAACATGTGTATATCCTCCACCGGGTACACCCCGTGACACCCCGCCCCCCCCTCGTAACAAATTCCGTAATCTAGACTTTCTAAGTAATTTGACAAAACCATAAACCTGCAATTGATATATATGCGTTTTGCCGCATCATGCCTCACATAAAAAGTGACGATTCGTAACTTAGCCACACTATCCCACCATCCGTTTCAACCACGTCTTTCTCCTCCAGTTCTTCTTCGGCACAGAGCAGTTCCCAAAATAAAGTGCAAAACGCTTCCATCCTCCCTCCCTATCCCCCAAAACCATCCACAGTTTTCAGTTTTCCAATAACTTCCCTGACCTACGAGCCAAAGCATCCCATCCCACCCTCCACTAAGACCGATCCCTATGATGGAGGGACAGAAAACCATCTCTAAGGTTTTAAAAGACTCTACCAAAACCCTCCGAGAGATAAATATAAGTCTGTCACTAGGACAGCCGCCTCATATCCCCTTTCTTATAAACGTATGTTCCACCCCCACAGACCTCCCCCGAAAGCAGTCACGTAACGGAAGATCTCTAAGCAGCCGCCCCAATACTGAGGAAAAATATCCCGCTCCCTCTGGGTTCCACGTCTGTCTTCTAATTACACAATTCCAATCCCGCCAACAATCGCGCAGAGCGGTAACGTTTGGGTATGTGGTACACTTGACACGAGCTCCTCCCGCACTAAATCCATCTTCACATTCACGTCACTTTCTGCTGGGGGGCACATTCACACACCAAACTGCCACGTTCTCTCTCTCCCATCCACCATCCTTCCACCACATTAATACGCACCCCCCTCCCCCCCCTCTTTTCCTATGCCAATGACAAACGTGGCCCGCCTCCCTGATCAACACTACCTACTCCTCCTTTTAAACACTCAGACGGCAACACATAAGCCTGAACCCCCAGGGACCACTAATTCACGACCGGAAGCTTAAAATTGGTGGCTCCGTGCACAAAAAGACTACGTCACCTTATACCATTCAAAAGAACATCCTGAAGCACTCCCGTTTAAAATCACCACAGCACAGACCAATAATAGTACACTTTGTTACACATCCACCAGAGCCACTTAAGGTCTTCCTTTCCTTCCCCGCCTTCTATCAGTTCAAGATTCTTCTCTTTCAGACTGTTCCCCTGGAACTGTTCCTTTGCCACAGTTTTCCCCCCTCCTTCCCAACCATCCCCCCCCCGTCTGTATGCAGGTCCCCCTCGGCGAGAGTCACTCTGGTAACCAGAACCCCATGTCTTTTTCCCGGCCCTTTGCTGCCGGTCGTCAAAACATCGTCTCAATCTGACGCTGCGGCCCATTTCCTTAGTAGCTTGCTCCCTCAGTTTCCATATCGGAGTCTCAGTAGGGAGCCAGCACGAATGGACTTCCACCTCTACCACCCTTATCCGCCTCCATGCCCCTCCATGGCACTTCGCACAGTCCACCACAGGTGCCCACCTGATCGCTCCTCCCTTCACCACACCACAACCTTCTACTACCCTATCCCCAGGGTCTGTTCGCTGTCCTCTCCACCTCCGGAGACTGTAACATAGCCCTGTTTCACCGTTCCAACGCACCTCCTCAATAGCCTTCACTGCTGCGCCCTCCTGTACCTCCTCCACTTGACAACTGTACTGTTGTGGCCATCTGTGATGCTTCACCACTTCTTCCGAGTTCCTCCAGGAGAGCCACCACCACTTCACTCCACATGCGACCTACGTGATCCCTCCGTCTTGCCCCGTTCTTCTTAAGGCATTGGAGTGCACATGCGCAGGTGGCTTGCCGCCCCTTGCCGGACCAATAGCCACTGTGATGGAGCCAGATTGATTCATGGATCACCACTTCTTCCGATTCCACGTGGGAGGAGACCACTAACCTCTTCACTCCACATGCGACCACGCCTCTGACTCCCTTGCCGCCCGTTTTCTTCCTTAGGAGCATCGGGTGCTCATGGCGCGCGTGGCTCCGCCCCTTGCCGGGCCCCAGAGCCCATACTCCGCTTGCCACAGTCTGCCTGCCATAAGGGTCAAATTTCGCCGGCACAAAGTTCGGCACGGTACGCCTCTGCTGCCGGCCGCATACGCTGACCATTACCTTGGGTTCTAAACTCATCGAGATTTACCTACAGGGTAATAGAGGCCTAAGCGTCATCTCGAATTAAAAGAACCCTCAGGAAAGCCTGTGTAAGAATCACCTTTTTACCCATTTGCCAGGTTTGGTGGTTGGGCCAGAATGTACAGTTCCATAACGTTCGAAAACATGTTCGAGAATATCTACTAAACCTCATCACCTCAAAAGGCACGTTGCGGAGCACTTTAACCCACGAATAATGTCCGTGATAACAATCTCAATCAACTGACCTCACTTGGCCGGTGTTACAGTAATAGCAGTACCATTCATTAGGTCTAACGATCAAGCCAAAGCCGGTACGTATACTTGAGCAGTTAGCAACTTTCAATCACCAACATTTCTCGAAAATTCTATATACACGTTCAACTTGCCACTCCTTATAAATCCTCTCTTGATGCCAATGTCTCTCGAATAAATTATGGGCAAAAAATAACACATTGACTGAACAGATAGGAGTTTAAAGCCCCACTAATACGTTGTGCAATGCCACACAGTATTCCACTCTCCGCTGGCGAACACCTTCCGCCATGTCGTATGCTGATTTAGCTCGTCTGGGAATCATGTAGAGGAGGTTGCAAATGCACGTCCGCACTCAATACTACCGTCATCCAGGCAGTCGAATGGCACAATCATCTCCTCGGTACCACTGCTGTCAGATTACTGAGAGGTGCGCGTCAGGCAAGGGGGAGTCTTGCACGGCCTCCATAGCGAAGGCAGACAATGACATTCAACAGGAATTACATGATATGAACAACACTTTTCTATATACACATCCCTCAAATGGTACATTATTGATCGGACTACAGGACATGCAATTCATTGCACAGAAACATATATACCGACATAGTTTACCTCCCCCCCCCCCGTGGTAATCCAACCACGCGCCATCTATATATGCAACCTAACGACACTTTAGAACAATGAAGTTGCCTTAACTAAAGTCACACAGCAATATCCAAACCATTAATTTAGGTAATTAGTCCTAATGGTTCAGTTACACAACAATATGTATTACACAACAATGGTGAATAGAAAAGTCACAAGGACATACCAAAATTACTGCAAAATCCATAATTAATAAAACTTAGTCTCAAAATCCACACTACATGTTAGCCTTTAATCACCTTTAAAACATAGCAATTCCAGTGTTAAAAACAATAGGACAACAGCTTCAACTAGCGATTCACGCTCTATACCACTTATATGGACAATACAATAGGCTATTGACAACAGTACAATACCAACATAAAACAAAAACCATGACATAAGTAACTACACAAATACTGTGCCTAGCACGCACCTAACCACAAAACCTATAACACCACTGTGGCCGCAACTTTTTTATTTACACTATCAGACGTGCTCTGCTAACCTCTTTTACTCTCATAACAAGAACTGAAAATTGCAGAACACCAGTGACGAACAAGTAATGCTCAGCCATTAATATCAAACACATATCACATCCTATATCTCTGACAAAGCCGTAGCATGAACACAGCTCAACACTATGAGCAGTGCAAGGCACCTAGAAAACAAGTTGGAGCGTAAACATGCAATTATTAAAGCAAATCCCAAATTACAATGTCACACCGTTAAATCAATATTAACCACTCACAATATGTATAATAAAGTATAGAATCCTGTCACACAAAAACTGCCAGCTCACACTAGGGGCGGCACCCGTGGTCCACATATTATTCACGTCAGCATCACTCATCCAACACTCTGTTCGTGCAAAACGTTTTGTTATCCAATACCCAGGGAGGCAACCCTGTTGTTCCACCCCGACCTTCCCAACCCCAGCAACACTTTTCAAATCATACCCACCCCCGTCCACGTATATTAACAAGTCTCTAATAAAATCCAGTAACGTAAGGGTGCCTATATCCCCCTGTAAAAATCCTTCACCCTACCTCCTCCCATAAATTTCCTTATTAGTCTACAAACCGTTTTTATAGAACAGAAGCGCAACACCCTCCTCGTCCACCTCAGGTATCTGTTTTGCCCCGCAAATCCCGCACACTATACAGATAAAATCTGCCATAATGATCCCACAGCTCTGATTACACCCGTTCCTTCCCTTCTTTCCCAACCCCCGCCGCCACGTCGAGACTTAAATGCTTCACCATACAGAAATTCCCCTTTACCTCCCTATCCTATTGATCACCCTATTTACCACCGAACCCCCTGACACCTGTCCTCAGTCCATCACAAAAATATACAACATGAAAAGTCCGACTCCTCCCCACCACAATATTCCCACACTCCCGCCCGTCAACGCCTCGTCTATCCGTAAACCACACCCGACGGTAAATATGGCCGTGCGAAAACGGATATTAATCCCGAACACGAGGTGTTGGCAACCTCAATCCTTACACAACTATTCCATATACTTCCCCATGCATGACATGGGAAAATTCCCGTCTCAACCATAACAGGCGCAACAACCCTCCCGCTAACATCTACACAACTACCTATTTTAACCTTGCTGCTCTCGATCCCGACGCGCAGAGCCCTCAAACTACAGTTTTCACACTCCATGCAATCTCACTCTCCTGTATACATCCGTTGAGCAATCTGTTATGGATCCTGCCAAGACCCCCCCCCACTCCACACTTTCCCTCATCACCTCCCTTTAATGAAGACATCATTTGATTGACCCTCCGCTTTAAGTCCACAATCCCCGCCCCCCCTTACTTACAGGTAACATTACCACAGCCCTCATAATCCAACACCAGCTCGAAACCCCACAAGTATTTAAAAACCTTCCCTAAGTAGTTCGTTATGCTGTGGCCCAGTTAATAATGGAAACACGGCTGCCCACTGTGCCATACTTTGCTATAAAACAGTAAGATATTGAACAACAATGGCACGCTGCACAAGGGTCAAATGATAAGTCCAATGCACCCAAGCGTCCCTTGAATCCTATTCTGACCATCCTAAGCGTGTTTTCCATGCGTGCCACAGGTAATCGTCTGCATAAATAAGACCAGGGGCAGATTTTTAAACGAATCCTGTTGTCATATGGCCACATGGCATTTTTTCTATGTGGTCATAGTTGCATGTCCCATCCTGTTTTTTTTCCAGATTTCCCATGAGACCAGCAGATACCAAGTGCATAGTATGGGGCCCCCACAGGCTTGGTGAGATTCATACGCTGTGCCCTTCTCTGAGGTGTTTATCTGTGACTGTATTTCCTGTTGGGGTACGAGCATGTTTCCCTGTCTTACTTCTCTATCCCCCTAGCAACGCGACAATGGAAGCTTCCCATACCCAATCCAGTTGTTTATTGGTAATTTATCCTCACTATTGCTATTGGAGTCCTCTTGGCTTGTCTATTTCCTATGCGTAATATTCATTTGCGAACATATTGGTTTTATCGTATCTTTGGACTTACACTTGTTTCCTTACAATTGCTCCTGTCCCGACCATATGAGGTCCATAATTATATGTATTCCTTTCCTGCGTATAATTTCCCGACTTACCTGGACCATAAAATCACCAGACTTCAAGCCATTACTGTCCTACCAGGACAGTATCTTTCCAGCTTCATACCATTTCTGCTCCCAAGGACAGCACCTCCACTCTTCACCATTTACTTAATCCCGAGTAGACAGCACTATCAGCCCCACATAATGACTACCAGACCATCACCTCCAGCCTTACAGTTTTGTGACTTTCTCATGGCAGTAGTCACCACGCTCTGTAGCCATTCAGCCCAGACTTTTTATGTTCCCATCTGTATTTGTAGAAAGCTTCAGGTTTTCTATGAAAGCAGCTTTGATGTTTCCTCTTTTAATACCCTTGTGATTTTAGGTCCACAGTATTTTCTCATTTTGGGCAATATCCCAAAATACCCTTTCTCTGTTATTAAATACTGCTTGTAGCTATTCTGGATATCTGCTCTCAAGGGGCGTGACACCAATTTTCCACAAAAATGACAATTTAACTCCATGTGGAAGCCCGTTTGTTTGCTGACCACAGACTATACACACTGCTATTCAAATGATTTGAATGGTTGATTTACTGCAATTCTATACTAGCATCTCGCCTCTTGAATTATTAATAATACCTTATAAATAAGCTCTAGCTATTTGTAGTTCTGTTTCTAACTCGTTTACTCTCTGTATTATCGGACAGCTTACCGTCACATGTACCGTACATGTACTTACCATGTACTACATGCGTACTTCACATTTCACTACATGTACACACAATATGCACTAACCTGCACTACATGTACTATGACATGTCAGCGACATGTACTTATAATGACAACATGCACTACGGTGACGACAAGCACTACAAGTACTACATGTACTACATTGTACGACATTCCTACATGTACTACATGCACTACATGCACTACATGTACTACATCCTACATGCACTACAGCACTACATCCACTACATGCACTACATGCACTACATGCACTACATGCACTACAGTGCACATGTCTCTATCGGTCTATGTGTGTTGTTCTGCGAGCATATCAAGACGTCACTCAAGAGGAATGATGTCGGACATTACATCACTACAAGCACTAGAAAAAAACCATGCACTACATGCACTACATGCACTACATGCACAACATGTACTACATGCACTACATGCATCTACACTCTGTACTACAGCACTACATGCACTAGATGTACTACATGTAATACATGCACTACATGCACTACATGCACTAGCATGCACTTACATGCACTACATGTACTACATGACAATTCTAACATGCACTACATGGCCTCTTCCATGCACTACATTACTACATTGGAACTACATGTACTGACATTTACTACCTGCACACATGCAACTACATTTACCAGTGCGCACTACATGCACTACATTAGTTCCATCTACATTGTACTAAATGTACTACATGTACTACATGCACTACATTGCACTACATGGCACTACATGTACTATACATGTACTACAGTGCACACATGTCACTAAAAAAAAAAGACATGTACACTTACATGCACTACATGCACTACATTCACTACATGGTACTACATGTCACTAACCTGGACGACATGCACTACATGACTACAAGTACGACAATGCACAATGTACTAACTTGCACTACATTACTACATGCACTACATGCACTAACATGCACTCAGGCACACTAACTTTGTACTACAAGCAACGACATGTACTACATGTACTACCATGCAGCAACCCCCGGCCGAGGATTGAACCGATGCGGTCATAGAGTCTCAAAACTCCAGCCTGTCGCGTTATGCCGAGCGGCAGTGAAGGGCTTTGAGCTAGAGTTTCGTCACGGCCACATGCTAGCTGGAGATATCGCTCTGTAAAAACGTGCATTTGTTGGTCACATCTGAGAAGGTGCCTGTGCTAACTTACCTATGGTGTTAGAAATAAATACCTAGTTGGATGAATCTTTATTGTGGCTAGCTGGTCTAGTGGCTAACGCAACGGCCTGGAGTTTTGAGACCTCTATGCCCGCGGTTCAATATCCCGGCCGGGGTTGGTTATTTTGCAATCGAGTCATTAACGAATTTCTTGAGTCAGGAAAGAAAGCATCGGTAGATGGGGGTGGCCCCATATTTTAAAAAATTGAAAAACTTTTCCCCCTTCCCTTTTAGGGTAATATTGCTTAATCCGTTTCTTTAGCCCCACACCATCCCACCCATCACCAATCCCTACCCCTTTTATTTCTGCACGTAACCCTCCCACAGCGTTGCAAATCCCTCTATCCCCTCCTCATCACCTAACACACTTGTATTTAATTTCCAATATCCCCTAGATTTACCTGTAGTGACTCCACGCCACCTCTGCTACTACCGCCCGATGATCCGAATAAGCTACTTCTATTGTACGGAAAATGTCAACCCAACCCCTTGAGATATATACAGCCTATCCAACCTAGCAGCGTAACCCCGTCTTACAAAAAGTGTGCTCTACCTCCCACGCCCCTCCATCCAACCGCATCCCGCACTGAATATCCCTCAAAAGATCTCGCAAGGCCGCCGACACGTGCCCCGCCCCTTTTGGTTCCACGTCAGCCCTCCTAATAACGCAGTTCCAGTCGCCCACCAACGACCGGCCACTGCAGGTAAACCCACGTAAGAAGAAAACTAGTTCTTCACATACAAAATCCCTTTTTACCCTCACATCATTTTCCGCTGGTGCATTACACACATACAAAAGATACCCGCTGTCCCATCCACCACCCATCCACGGCAATACTCTTCCCCCTCCTCCCCCCTCACTTCTTGCAACACAAATGGGCTTGCCTCCCTGATCAATATACCCAAAACCACCTTTCAGGACGTGCAGATGGCGGGAGTCATGACCTGAAACCCCTCCACCTCGAGCACTCTTCCCTCCTTGAAATTGTGTTCTTGCAGGAACACTACATCCACCCTATATTTATACAGAAAATTCGAAACCTTCTCTTCTTCACACTATACACAGTCCATTTACATTAAACAGTCATACACCTAAGGCCTCTTTATAGTTTCCAACCCTTCCTCCTCTCTTCATTCATCCCAGGGCTCCTGCCCCAGAGCCAGCACAAGGCTTCACACCATCAACCCCTCCCCCTTTTTTCGATGCCTCTTATCGTGACTGCTTCGACATTGCTCTTCCTTCCTCCCAGACCTCTGCGCCGGCCCTTCAGGACATCATCTGAGTCTGACGCCGCGCTCTCTTCCTCGTGATGCCCTCTACATCCATGTTATCTTCTGAGGTTCCCTCACGATGAACCTCAACCTCCACCACCCCCGTTCCACAGCACACGCGACAACTCTCTCTTACTAGTTGGCCCGTCAACCCTGCTATGTTTTTTATCCTTACATTCCTCTACAGGCACCGCCGTGTCTCTCACCAGCTCAGGAACAACATCCTCTGCAGGCGATGTCAATGTCCTTAACACTTCCTGAAGCTCTTCCTCTAGAGCCTGCACCTCCTCCTGCACTTGCACTTCTGTACTTTTCCTTTGTGTAGTAACAGATCCTTTTACATCACAGCTTACCTCACACATGCCATTCTCCTCTTTGGAATCCTCCACCTCTTCACTCCACAAGCGCCAGGCCCTTGCTTGCGCACTGGGCTCTCAACAGCTATCACGCTGGTAACTGGTGCTTCACAGTTTGCGCTGGCGCCCTCCTCAGCTTCACGCACTCTGCCGCCATATGGTCACGCCCCACATATTCTGCACGTACGTCTCTGTCCCGGCATTTCGATACCATAACTTGCGTCCTGAAGTCCTCCAACACGACGTAAGACGGTATGGGATGTCTCAGAGTCATCTTCAGGAAAAGGTACCCTCCGGACGTCCCATGTAAGCACCTGCCGTCCACTTGCCCTTTTGTGCCAGATGTACGGTTCCATATGTCTCAAAAAACACTCCTTATGTCAGCCTCATCTGCCTTCAAATGGGACATTACGTATCTTAACCCACGTAAAGTGGCGAGATACGTCGATCAAACGCACCTTCACAGCTGGAGTAGCGTCAAGACTCACTTTTTGGAACCTCGTCACCAAAGACTCATACAAGGACGTGGAATTCAGTTTGCGAAGATTCTATAAGCCCAATTCAGGGTACACCCTTTTCACCCCCATCGTCTGGATTCATGGAAG